>WAAB01016174.1:139710-216934 GCA_013389865.1 Piaya cayana
GGCATTTAACCATCTAGCCTCTATTTTCTAAATAAATTCTTGTGCCAAGAGCACCTAAACATTTATGAAGACAATTATCAGCCTCCTGACTTTTGCTTTTGTGCCCAAGAGACTTGCTAGAAGTTGTATGGAAAATGTATACTAGACCTGGCATTTTTTCTAGTCTCCCCGGTTCCAGTCTAGTGCCTTAGCTACAAGACCTCCTCTCTCAATCCCAAAAGTTTTATTATATCATTTTCTCCCCAAAATTTGTTAAAGTCATATTTGCTTGAGAAAAGCATTCATCAGAGAAAGGGTATGCGAATCTTTATATCATATTATTACATGTGGCAAATTAATTTGTTGCATGTTGGAGAAAGAAAAACCTGAGGTTTTTGCTCTTGCCTGAAAATGGAAACAAGTCACTTAATGTCCTTGTGCAGACTGAGTCCCTCTACTGAAATGCCCTTGTGCGACACTACCTGCATTATACTGGTCTAATTGCCACACTTTTGTTGTTGTTATTTGTACTTACTAACTCTTCGGTATGTTAAATTTACTTTTTGTATTTTCTTTTTTTAGACTTCTGCCATATTTCCAAAGCCAGCTTAAGAGAGTCTGGTCTACTGAAATCATTCTAAAATATGAGGCACAATCTCTTGAGATTAAGTCAATAGTAAAATTCAAATGTAAATTTAATTTAGCACCTTTCATTTAATTGATTCCTAGCATACAAAAAAAAAAGCTGCAGTTACATTCTTAGGAGGACATTTAATTTGTCCTGAGCATCATACTACTCTGTGTAAAAATCTCTGTACTCTTTGAAAACTTTAATCACTATATTTCAGGTACAGCTAGACTTTTTAGTTATATAAAAGGTTTAAGATAGGGCTGGCTGAGGAATTTGCTCCAAACTATACAACTGTCCTCAGTGCTGCTTCTTACCTCTTTAGAGAGATTCTCAGCTGAAAAGTTTTAAAAACCATCAGGGACGATCGCTGCTGTTGTTTTTTTAGCTCTAATTAAATAAGTGCAGGGAAGCAGCCATAAATAAGCAGCTGGAGGAACTAAGGAATTATACTTGCTTCTGAGGAGACCTTTATTAAACGTGCAAGAGGGTTAGCAGGCTCTTTTGCTGCTTTCTGCTTATCCTGCACAGTTATGGCTCACTAGGCTGAAACTAGAGTAGCAGACAAAGACGTGGAAAGTTATCAAGAATTGCTTGCTTGTTTAAAAGTAATATATACATTATTGTTAGTCATTCCATGGAATTAGATCTTACAGCTACACTTCAGTTAAGTGTTCTTCTACAGTTATGTTCCTTCTCTCTCTCTCTTGGTTTTTTTTTGGCAGTAGTGTTCCTTTTTAACAGTGTTTTAGTGCTTAGAATTGATGGCAAGCTATACTTCATCCATATAATGTTTAATTTAATAAGGCAAAATGTGATTATTTGAATTAATTAGAGAGTGTGTAAGAACTCTTTGTGTAATGCACTTTTGATATTCACTTTTAAATGTGTGCTTATATCTATTGATTTATAAATATTTGAGGTATATTTATGCAAATTTTATATACTAGCAGTGCAGGGTATTATAGATCATTTGCAAGAGTGTTGTAGTGTGAATTCACATTTAAGCAGTAACTGGTGTTCATTAAGTGCCTGTGCTTTGGCTGCGTGTTTGGATGGTGGTATTTTTTCTTTCAAGGCTTAGCTATTAAATCCATTGTAAAATACTGTAGAGTTATATCTCAGCCTTTTAAAGTGATCACTTGACTCCAATGACTATTTGGTATGGAAATCATAGTAAAAATATGTCTATTTAAAACAGATGTAGTAGTTAGCAGGCCCACTAAACTATGCTTGCCAGCTTCTTCTAAGTCAAACCATCTCCTAAGCAGGTTAGGAGACAGATGATTATCGCTGCTGCCCCACGTGTCAAGTGTAGCCACATTGCTGCAACGGCAAGGGGCTAGTACAGCAGAAATAGGACTTGTTGCTTAGTTAACAGACAAGTTTGCTACCATTCACGTTCCTCATTCTGTCTCATTGATGCTATTTAAAACTGAAACTAAAGATACATATTAGTGTTTGCTTATCAATAAGCGCGGTAAGAAATTTTACTCCCCTGAATGCTGCTCAGGATTAGCTTCAGCTGGATATTTGTTGCATCACGTTGGAACACTGTGGACTGCCACAGGGAAGGTCCTTCGGGCTTTTTGATCCTGGAGAAGCTGAATGTCAGTGCCTAGGGTGAATTTAACCATAGCATGATGAGCAGGAGGAGTGGGTGCGATAATCTGCTGTAAGAGAGAGAAATAGCAAAGCCTGAGGAAGGCCTTGCCAGTAACAGAAAAGAAACAAGATTGCTTTCCAGGCTGCCCTAACCGTGACCTTAGGATAGGGATTTCTGACTGACCCTGAGCCATGAAGCATTAAAAACGCAACAAATGATCCACTGGGCTCTCACTTCTTGACCTCTCTGTGAGCAGAGAAGCTTTTCTAGCTCTCACTGAGAGAATAATATCATTTCTGTAGTTATCATCACAGCTTTCAGACTGAGTTTCTCACCTGCTTAAAGAGAACTGTGGCAACCACTGCCATTTCATTCTAGTTATTTCCTTGTTTTAGGCTAACAGTTCTTGTGCTTCTGTCATTTGCTGACAGATGAGAAGAATGTGAGCTACCCATCTGATTTCAGCAGTCTTTTCTGAATTTAGTAAGGTAATTTGACATTTTCTTAAGATATACAACACAGCCCTTCTTTAGGACTAGGGGAGTTCCCAGCATTGCATACAGGGAGTAGACACCCCACCCCCCCAAAAAAGACCATTTTTAATGCAGTCTATAAGTACAAAATCTTCCAGTCTTTCAGCTGTAACCCTGTTATTGCAGTTGCACACAATCTCTTCCCCAGTGGTTGGCACCACAAGAGAACAGAGGCAGTAGAGGTGGGGTTACGTAGGTTTGGACAGAGGATTTTGGTGCTCTTCCCAAAGCGTCCCTGCAGGCAACACCCTGCATCATAAACACAGGTGTTACCACCTGCAAATGGGTGTTGCAGGTGTGTTACAGGTGTGTTGCTGGTGTTACAGGTCTGGGTCTGATGTGTATCTTCCACCACTCGGTAAAACAAATGGTGTGTCTTGAAGCAAAACATACCACTGCAGCAGAGTTTCAGTGGTTATTCTCTTTGGGTTGAATCCATATATATGAAGTTAAGAGTTTGTCAGCATTGCTCTGCTGGGTTGCATGCTGCCAGGTATATTATGGTTATTCTGTGTTGCTGTAGTATAGACCATTGTAATCAGCCTCTGGATGCTCCTAAATTAAGGCAGATCATCTTTTACTCCCAAGAAACCTCCAGAACCCAGCTGCAGCCATAAAGCTGCTATCAAATGCAAACTGGCTGCAGTTCAGAATTGGGGCCAATATTTTTAACAGCATGAAATTTTGTTGTAGGCCCTCTGGAAGGATTCTGTATATGAAATGTTGAACTGGAGGAAATCAAAACTAAAGTCCCCTGTGTAGAAAATCAGGAGAAGAAAAGGTTTGCTATGTTTGAGAAGAGAGATGCACCCCTTAATTTGGAATAACGTCTATCTCTCTTTACTGTTTACCTATGTTAACAAATATATTGTAGTGTCATGGCCTCTCATGTCTAAGCTGGCGTGCAGTAGAACATACTGACCATATTAATCTAATGAACATAATTAGAAAATAAATTAATATTTTTATGTTAGAGACTAAATCATAAACTCTACCTGCTCTGTTTGGCCCAGTCCTACACGTAGTTTCATATTGCCACTGGTGGCCTTTTTTTCACATTACAGCAACCTGAGGGTAAGTGCAAGGCAAGAGCCAAGATAGGAAGGTGAATTGGTTTTTTGCAAATATGGCAGAGAAAGTGTGCAGAATCCAATGCCAATATTAATGCATGACATCTGCTCTCTGCTCCAGTTCTGAGTAAAGTAATCCAGTCCTAATTACACACTGCTGTGCCCTCTACCAGCTAAGGAGAATGGTGCAGCCATTCTTAGTACCGGTATATAAATTTCCTTCTGGATCTGATAGATACATTAGATGCAGGGCAGGCTTTTCATTTTTTGGCTGTCTGTTGCTTTGGGTAGCACAAAGAGAAGGGAGGAGAAAGGTTGCAGCAAGAAAAGATCAAAATCTTCCAAAAAAGATTCTGCTCCTGGAATAAATTTTTTTCCTAGAGAACTTTCCCTGCAGACCTCAATCAATAGTATTCTCATCTAAGTGCACGTATTATTCATTAAGAAATGTTGGCAAGATGTGCGCTATTGTGTATGCCTTCATTAAAGCCTCCACCAGCCTGCTTTTATCCAAAGATCTCCAGTAACTTTCATCTTCATTGAACTTGTTTCTGTCTTTGGATTGGGGAAGAAGTCTCGTAATTTCACAGGATTGGTTTATTTTGGTTTTTTTTTAAAAAAGTTAAATAGTTATCTCTTCAGTTTGTGGATGTGTACTCTCCTCTCACATATAAATGGATCAAGATTAGATTCAGATTAAATTAGACTATCATCACATTATCAGCATTAAATTCAAATTAAATTGGATGCTGACAAAATCACATGCAAAACATAGTCCAGATCCTCGCTGGTTGTGTGACACGGGAATGGCTGCAGTTCCTCCTTTGTGTGTTCAGCGGCCATGCCATATTCTTTATGTGCACCTACTGCTACTCTGCCAGCAGCCATTTTCCTACAGAATCAATATTTTTAGCTGATATCTTGTTAGAATGACTCTATGAAGACCTGGCAAATACCACTCATGCTCAATAGAGTCAGAGACAGCCACAAAACATGAGCGACACTAGCAGCAGCTTAGGATACTGTCATCACAAAGCAATGCGAGATGAGCCTGGCACTGCATTTTCATAGAAACATAGAACCACTATGTTGGAAAAGACCTCTGAGATCATAAAGCCCAACCGTACATGCCCACTACTAAACCATATCCCTAAGTACTTCATCAACCCATCTTACAAATACCTCCAGGGATGGTGACTCAATCACCTCCCTGGGCAGCATCTGCCAGTGCTTGGTAACCCTTTCTGTGAAGAATATGTTCCTAATGTTCAGTCTGAACCTCCCATGGCGCAATTTGAGGCCATTCCCTCTCATCCTATTACCTGTCACTTGGGTGAAGAGACCAACACCCACCTCTCTACAACCTCCTTTCAGGTAGTCATAAATGTCAGTAAGATCTCCCCTCAACACCCTTTCCTCCAAACTAAAGAGCCTTAGTACCTTCAGACACTCCTTGTGAAACCAGTTCTGCAGCCCCTTCACCAGGTTTGTTGCTCATCTCTGGATACACTCTAGGACCAAAATGTCTTTCTTGCAATAAGGGGCCCAGTTCATTGATTTCCATCTCTGTCTAATCTGTGTCACTTCTGCCTGGTCTCTTCAGCAGCGAGACAATGAAGAAAGTATCTCATTGAAGAAAGGCACTAAGATTTTTTTGACAATATATTATAGTCTGACTCCATGAGTGGGACCACTGTGTGCTGCTGTTGTATAAAGAAAAAAGCAATAGTAACAGATTATGAAGAGCCAGCTCCATAGCTCAGCCTCTGTTCACTCATCTAACATTTGATTAGTCACTGCTTGACACCAAGCTGGGAGCAATAAGCTCTGTTCAGAACAGTGGATGTGGCAACAAGCCCGAGAGCTCCATGTGTCACTCCAGAACCAGCCACTGTCTTGTTGGATTCCTTCATAAAATGACTGAGGCAGATGTGTGGATGACAGATTTGTCTTTTGGGTCTGCCAACTGTATCAACCAAGGTAAAGAATAAAAGGCAGGACTACCTGAAGGAAAAAAAATTGCAGTAGCAATGAACTTTGACACAGGGAAACATATGTCAAAAAGTCAGTTATTGGTCCATGTGAAAATAAAAAGCTATCACCAGAATTTACTCATAAGGTTTGAGGTGTTTTTCCTGGGGGTTTTGGGCATTCTTTTTAAGGATTCTTTTCCACTTACTTTAAAGAACTCTGGAAACTCTGTACAGATATTGCTGTGTGAAGTAGTGGGAGGGTCAAAGCCCATGTGTTGACTTGCTCATAGAGGTTGGGCTAAAGGTGCATTCCTGAACTTTTGCTTGACTTCAGTATGAATTGAAATTTTATATCACTGTTAAGAACTGACTGACATCATAGAAGAACAAATTTCACTTGAGCCTGAGAAAGTAGCAAGAAGTACAGGAGAAAGGACCCTTCTCTTGGAAAAGATATATCTTCTCTAGATACACTTTCCCTGAAACCCAGGGGAAGTCAGCCTGTCCTAGCTCCTAGTCTGGACCTCTTCTTAAGTCATTCACTCAGGTCATGAATTCCTCTGCCTTCGACTTGCCCTTTTCCCCAGCTGCATTGGTACTGGAGTGATCCTGATGGATCTGCAGTTTGTCAAACCCAACCTGATGCTCCAGTAGTTCCTACCTATTCACAAAACCATTCTGATGTGGGTTTCTCCCATAGAAAGAAACTATGGAGTTTATGGCAGTTGAGTTGTTCTGGGGGGACAGAATCTGCCCAGAAAACTTCTTATGAAACAGGAAGCAGACCAAGAATTTAGATCTTGCTACTTTTATTTTTGAAAATACACTTTTCTTTTTAACTTTGTGCTACAGAAAGCAGTAGCAAAACTTCTGAATAACTAGTATATCCACTAAATTTCTCTAAAAGGTCATTATAGATTGTAAAATCTAATGGCTTAAAGTGCCAGCTTTATATCACAGTGGTAAAGAACTCATTCTCTAAAGGTAGTATTATTGAAGCTTTGCCATTTTTCTTCTTTCAAAGGAAATGCTGTATTTTAACACACTATTTTCCTTTATTAAAAATAGCTTAAATTTATGAAAATATTTAACATTCATTTCACGTAAAACATACCAACAGAATCTAGTGATTTATTTTTACAATGCATAGGCCAAGAAATTAGGTGCATCAAGCAGGAGTTGAGAAATAATTGAGGTCTGTAGATCTCAAGTATGTATTTAAGTGGTCTTTTGAACTGCAGCCCATGTTCTGTGAGAACGTAACTTTTTTTTAGAGCACTTGTGATTTTCCTCCTTTACAGGACTGCTGAATTGCAGTTTAAGGTTAGGCCTATGGTCACTCTCTTCTGACATACGCAAGGTATGTGCAAGTGATTCCAAAATGAGTAAACATGGAGACCTTTTGGAGCTAATCTGGTATAGAGCTGTGCAAATTGTCTTGGTTACTTGTGTGAATTCAAGAAACAAACCCCATGTGTCTAAACTGGCAGACAAAATTCTCATCTGCTCAGAAATTTGATTTTGGAAATAGCTGCTAAATTCACCGTGTGCAGCACTGGTCTTTGGTATGGCCTGATGTTGCCTTCACTGTGGAATTCTGACTGGCACGTGACTTAATTACCTCACTTTTTTGGTGTTTTTTTTTTCTTCTCCTGTCAGCAGAAACATAAAATAAAAAAATAAAAAAACATATTAACCTCCCCGATGAAGCTTTATAATTCCCAACACTGAAACATTAACCAACTCCTTAATTAAGAGAGACTGAAAGTAGAAGAATGCTTTCATGTCATTAGCTGGTTTTTGCTCCAGTCATCTGCCTCATTCAAGCATAGGATAATATGAAACCTCACGGGTCTGCTAAAGGCTTGACTTAAGTATACTGCAGACTTCCTTTGCCATTTAATAAGAACAGTACGTTGTTCTTAATAAACTTAATTTTCTCTTGCTAGTGTTCAAGACTAGCAAAACAAAAGTAAGAGCAGTTAGACCCAGAGATCTGAGCCTTAGCCCTTCCTGCAGCACATAGGTGTGTTTATTCCTGTGTGCCTCTTCCCTCCCACACCAGGCATTAGTATTAGACCAGAAGCTTTCCCAGGTAGAGCACAGCTGTTCTCTTTTATCTGTACTTTCTGCAGTAGCGAGCATGCTGACTTCTCAGCACTGCCTAGGCAGAGCAGGTTGAGGCACCATAACTGAATGAGTAACAGTGCATGTTAATGATAAACTGGCATCTCAGCAATGGTGTTGGCTGGTGCTCCTCTGGCAGCAAGCTGCTTTAGCACTTTGCTCCAGAGAATGGATGGTCAGGGAACTGAGGTTTGTTCCCAGTTCTGCCACTGACCTGCATAAAATTTTCCCAGTCACTCCTTATGGTGCCCATTGCTTAAGTAAGTGCTTTTCAAAGGAGTGATCCAGCTGTTCCTCTCTAGTGTCAAGGTACTAAAACAATAAGTGCGGTAAAATTTTTTGTATGAGATTTCCAATCTGCTGGATGAAGGAGGCTCAAAAATTACTGAAACTTGCTCACCTCTCTGAAATGACTCGCTGAGCAGATACAATTGAAAAACATGAAGAACAATGCTTTACCACACTGTAAAAAAGTCATTTACCTAAAGTGGGGAGTTTTACACTGGGGTTCATACCTTCATCTTATTAAAGCTGTAAACCTAAAAATCCCCGTAACTGTATCTGTAGGATTACAGTAGACTGCTCAAACTTCAGGATGTGCAATGGAATGTTTGGATTTTTTTTGCTTTTTTGCATTATTTTTCCCTCTTGTGTGATGCTCCCATATGTGCATGCACATATGCAAATTCTTCTGATGCTTTTTCCCTTCCACCTCTTTCTTTTTCATCTTCAGTGACCACATCTCTCTCAGCTCAAGTGTGAACATGACTTCTTAAGAACAATACCAAAGTCAACATCTGTTTCCTCAGTTTCTTCCTGTTCTACACTTGACATCCCAACAGCAGCCTTGAGCTTCAGTGCATGCAGATAAACGCCTACTACTTGGTGAGTCTGTGTTTATATGAAACTGCATCATCCCTGTAGCAAAATTCAGAATTAAGTCTCGAGAGTTGCATACTAAGAACCTGAGATTTTGGATTTGCACCCAGAAGTCCCCTCGGCCACAGCGAGAAAAGGAATGACTCAAGGACCAAAAGTATACTCAGACGTGAGTTGGTGCACGATGTTCTCCAGGATCGGTGTATTTCAAATGCTGCTGTGTTCTTTAAGGGATTAAAAAAAAAAATTAAATTCATGGGGTTAGATGGACCAAGTTCCTGTGGGTGCAGTATGTGCCATAGAGTGGAAATTAAAGACCAGAGAATTAACAGGTTTTGTTGTGTTAGAAGGCTGAAGGCATTTTTATCCTTATACATGTGTGCTCACAGGAAAACATACTGTGTTAATGAGATACAACTTCATGTTCACAGTCATATTTATGCTGCAAAGAATTAATGTAGCTCAGTAAGTTTGTGGCGAAGAAAGTTTATCTATGGGATTTTTTTTTTTTTTTGGTGGGAAAGAAAAGAATGTGTTTGTGGGGATTTCCCCTATGTTGTCTTTAAATGATGTGTACAAGATGTTCCTTAAAGAGAGTGTGTAGAGTTGCCAAACAAACAAGTTTAGTAATGGCATTCTGGACATGGCTGAATGTGAGGACATAGAATTGGTGAGTATAGTTCCTGTGAGATGATGTGTAGCATTTCCTCCCCTGAAACCTACCAAAAATTGTTTGTCTTCCCACAAGAGGAACGAGCCTGAACAAAAGTCAAAAAAAGGCAATGTTGGGGGGGGACCTAAATAAAAGTTAATAGATGAACTGAGCTAATATTAGTTTCCTGATATATAAAACCAAATGGATTAATGGATCAGCTCATGTATTGCCTAAGGAAACAAAAAGAAAATCTTCAATACTTCTGTGCGCATTGAGGACATGAACAATAAAGGTCTTTAGAAAGTAAAAACCTAATTTGGAGGAATCAATTACTACTTTTTTTTTCTTACCTTTTTTTTTTATTTAAAGGAAGTTCATGCAGAGGTAAAATTTGGGTAACACACAAGCCAGAAGTCATGCATCTCAGATACTACAATGACAGTCGATCTCAGTTTGCATCAGTCTTGCCTAGGCTCTTTTTAGCATTCTAGCTTCAGCTAATGGAAATCAAGCCCATTATGGTAAATGTAGGAAGCAAGTACATTAATAGTGGGGACTGACACTCATTCAAATGGTAAACAATTCAGAACTGTTCCCAGTACATCCTAGATTATGTATCATCTTACCTGCTGCTTCAGAGGGCCGCTTCTTTCACAGGTTTTTAAAGTACAGAAGATTGTCTGCCACAGAGTTTTCTGCTTTGGTAAACAAAACTATTTGCAAAATCTGTTTTGCTCCCTGTCAGTCCTATATACTTTTTTTTTCTGGATTTTTTTTTTTTGCAAGCACTTTCACTCCAGAACTGACACCATAGCAATGCTGATCTGTCCCTTACTTTTAAAAAGGAGGCTGGATGGGGCAAATTTAGTAAAAGGGAAATGCGGGAAATTATTAATGCAAAGGTAGAAAGAGAATTGAGCTTATTTATACAGTAACACGTGTGTTAGAGTAATACCTCCCTTCCTCGACTATATGCTCCCCCATTTTCTCTCTCACACACGTATATACACACACACTTTAACTGTGCTTTTGTGTTTTGTCAGAATTAATGAGAAAAGTTCCCTTGCCCTAGGGGTAATTAGTGTCCTTGGAGTTAAATAAGCTAATACTTAGACACCTCTGGCACAGGCAATTATGTTTGTGTATTGAATAATTGATTCAAAGAGGGGGGGAAGGGGCTGCTAATCAGATCTGAGCATAATGAATTGATTTAATTAACAGGGGAATCTGAGGGTCCCTGGGAAATGTGTGCATTTATTCAGCAGCAGGAGAGAGTGCAAAGCACATAAATTGAGAGAGCGAGCGAGCAAGAGAGGCAGGCGGCAAGTGCTTTTGCTTTCAGTGATAGGTTCACATCTTTTTCTCCCTCCCACCCCCTCTGCCTTTGAATATAATTTTAGATTTAGAGTGAAATCAGGAGAAAAGCACTTTAGAAGCTCGGAAAGCTCTTGCAGTAGCAATAGCAAAGAGAGGAGGGGGGAGAGGTTCGCGAGCTATCACACGCGATTAGATTAAGACAGTTTTGACAGTGCAGGTCGGGAAAGGACGGAGCCGGGGAACCAGCTCCCGATATTCGTCCTCCCTTACCTTTTTTTTCCCTCTCCCCCCAACCCCCCGCCCCTTCTTTTCGAGCCTCTAAGCTGGCCCCCGAGCCTCAGCGGCCCCGCTCCGGCTCTCGGGCTCCCGGCGCCTCGGTCGCCGCCCCCGCTCCCAACTCTGCGGCTGGACGGGGAGCGCCCCAAGGAGCCCGAGCGGCCGCGGCCGCGCTCGGCGCCCGGGACGATGGTGCTGGACAAGGAGGACGGTAGGTGGGAGCGGGGAGCGAGGGACCGAGGGAGCCGCACAAAGGGCTCCGCGGGGACAACTTCGCGCTCCCGTCGCGGTCGGTGCCGCCTTGCGGGATGGCGAACCTCGCCCGAAAACCCTTCTGCGCGGGGCTGGCGGGGGGCTTCAACTCGGGAAAGTGGGTACGGAGCTAAAAGGGCAAGTGGGGATGCTTGGACGCTTTCCTTTGCTGGTTTTTTTTCTCCTGTTTCTCTACCTTCCCCCTCTCTCCTTTTCTTTTGATCCCGAGTTTCTGCTTCAGAAAAGGTGAGAATCCCCCCGCGGAGTCAGAGGGGAAAACGGGGAGAAGCTGGGGGTTCGCCTTAACGATGCGGCTGGGTGGGAGGGGGGGAAGCGCTGCCACCGCGAAGGTTCAACGCCCGCTGCCTCCGAGAGGTGCGTGGGGAGCTCGCTCGCTGCGAACTCGTCACATGCTTCTGGGCTGAGAATCCCTCTTCCAGCGGCTTTTCTTCCTCTAGTTTCTTGAAGCCCTCTGAAGCAAACCGGGGCGGTGTAATTAATGGGGTCTGCGATCCTCCAGCCCAAAGCGCGCGTTGGAGAAGAGGGAATGAACTTATCTAACTGGTCGGCGTATCAGTAGAAAGACTTTCCTCATCATTTGCCCCCCTCCGCCCCGTGCACAAAGGTAAAGGGGTTAAGTAATGACAGAGGAATTAAACAAGGTTCATTTCTTACTGGGATCCGTGTGTGGAACAGGGTTTGTGTTTCCCTCCGTCCTCACTTTGGGGCATGACGTGCCTTCTGCGAGTCCCCTGAATTTTGCAGAGGAAAAGAGAGTAAAAGCTTTTAACATCTCCATTAATACCTTTTAATAGTCACAATAAGTGGGTGATGTCTTAATCCCAGTGACTCCCTGGCAGGGGATGCCTGCCAACCTGTATCCGTTTCAGTCTGATTGACGGGCTAACAGCAGGATGCTGCCTCCATCGCAGGAGCGAGAGGCACAGGTGAGCTGGGAGGAGAAAACACATCTGAAGAGGGTTTATAGGAGTATTTGGGTTCTTTCAAGTGTCGTACTCATTAAACACAAGGAGCTCGGGGCCGGCGTGATGGCGATGTAAGGAAATGAAACTAGAACCATTGATTATCCAGGCAGTTCTCAACAGCCTCCTTCCAGGAGATCTCACGAGTGGCTGTATAAAAGGGAATAATGGTGGCAGTGGTAGAGGTAAAGAGGAAATTAGCGCTGGGTGCACTTAAAAAGGACTAAAGTAGGAAACAAACCCCTGATGAGAGGGATGCAGAGGTCAGAGCAACAAATGGCTGTAATGCCCGTGAATCCCCTGTGCTGTTGAAGGAGTAGTTACGCCCAGGGAGAAATTATGCTCACTTCCAAAAGTCCACTAGAGCAACTAGTTACAGGAGGTGAGTGAGAGAAGAAACTCCTTTTATGAAGAGGTTATTTTACCTTTGTACATACCTTTCTGCCCCATTCAAATGGGCTCCACTTGCCTGCTCATCTGTGAATATTAAAAGGGGATGCTGGACCTGCATAAAATTGAGGCTAATTCCTTTTGAAATCAAGCTTGAATGAGCTGGCTAATAAAAATGGGTCTGTTCTACTCACATAAATGGCTTTTTTTTTCTTTACTTTTCAGATGCTACCACCTAAAAATTCTGGCATTATGGCTATTACCTATTTCTACCTGTGATTTTAAGAGGTTTTGCCATGAGCTGGGTTTGTTTTAGGGCTTTATTCTTTTAATGTCTCTGGCAGAAGTGGGGAATTTGTCCTTATTACTACATGGAGAAGACAGGATTGCAGAAATGAATGTGTATGTGTCCCAGTAGTCCTCGTGCATCGCAAGGACGCTTGCTGTCTTTTAGGTAGATGTTACAACGTGCTTCTTGCTTTTACATCCTTGAAGACTACTTGGCAAGCTGTGCCATGGCCTCAGAGGCAGATGCCTGTTCTTCCAGCCCCAGGTTGGGGCTGTAATGATGCCTGAGGGGTGCGTCCCAGCCCTAGTGTGGCACCAGTATCGCCCACGAAGTCTACTAACCGCTCTACGGTGTTGTGAGTGAAAATCTTCCTCAGCAAACAGTCTGTGGTGCCAAGAGAAGTAATAGAGATGCAATAATTTTTTTTTGTGGTCTTTACAAATATCATTGAGGATGAAAGGGCAGGCTGAAAAAGTAACAACAATAATAATGGTTTTTACTTGATGTGTTGTGGCATCATGTCAGGGAGGTAACATCATTTAATGTGTTTGAAGTGACAGAACACAACTTGACTGATGCGACATGACTTGATATTAGGAAATACTGTTTTGCAGTGGAACTTTGGCAAATATTTTCCCAAAACAAACAACAGGAAGTGAGAGAAGTGACTCAAGAGGTGGAAAAAAGAAAGGTTGAGAGTGAAAAACTTCAAGGCTTGTGTTTTAGTCAGTTCCACTGTGTACATCACTGCTGAATTTACTGTGGGCAAGCCAACCTACGCACCATGCAGCACATTTATAAATCTCAACATAATGAGAGTTAAGATATTTCTCAAATACATAAATGTTTTGATTGAAAAGACTAGGATTCTGTTTAAAGTAAACCAGCATCAGATACCATGATTAATTCCAACAGATTGTGTTAATTCTAGTTGACTTTAATTGCTGTACAAATGTGTTGGGGGGTAGAAAACTTTTTTTATTATTGGTGTGTGAAATGAGTAAGCTGATAAAGAGTTTACAAATAGATATTTGTAGAGGGAGTAACTCAGCCTCTGTGACATGCTGAAGCAGTAAAGCAATGAAACATACATTGATCTGGTACAGCCTATTTTTTACAAGTGTGTTATGCCTGCTAGTTTGCTCTGCCACAGAAGTCAGTTTTGGTAGATAGTAGCATTTTTATTAAAACGGCTTTTCTTGTAACCGCCAAATAGCGTAAGCCTAAATACACTATATTTGGGGGTAAGTTTGCCCTTCTTGAAGGTAATAGGGTTGAAAAGTATACAAAGGAAGAAAGAGCATTTTTGGAGTTCGCCATTTTCTAGTGGAGACCAATAGTATATCGGAAGTATTAAAAGACCTCAAATTTAGAAAGCCTGTGGTTTTGTTCCTTCTTGCACTGCTGCTTTTAACTAATAGACTTTAACCTTTGGCATAAAGTCTCCCTCCTTTTTAGCTTACAATACTTCTTAAAATCAGTATTTATGGTGGTTGCACTCATGCTAAAATACATATTCAACACTTGCAAACTAGTATCACTAGGAAACAGGAGTTGTTCCAAGTACTAGATGAAAACGGTTCAATGTAAAATGATACATTCAACATCAAATATGCTCAAGGACTGTTAGGATTAAGTATTCTGAATGAAGGGGGAAGGAAAAGCCACTTCAGCTGGGGATAAGGAATCTAATTAAAAATCGGTATTAAGGGTATATAACTTGAGCCTGCTATCATGCTTTTTAGAGTACCGTTGTATCACTTGTAAAGGGGAGGAAGAGGTATCATTAAAGCAGGAATGGAGTGATTTCTCGGATTAAAAGACAGCGATGAGTGAAATGGTGCTGTTCATCTTGGTAGCAAAGCATCTGATCCCACAGTCCTTACGAGCGCCTTCAGAGACAACGGATGACTTGCCTGAATAAGGATTGTGAGCTACAAGAGGAAGGATAAGACACAGGCCCCAAACTTCTCACTTTGTATTTGGGGATTGATGGCATCTCTGAAAAGTGGAGCAAACCTATAGGGGTTTGTACCGCATTGGGTTTGTTAAATCTGTTTTCATATTGACCCAGTGAAAATGGAGCTACGTTCTCCAGAGCATTCCCTGAAACTAATATGTGAAAACAAACCCAAAATGTTTGTACAGAAAATTAGCGTTGTGTTGTAGGTCACAACAGATGTGTGAAATCTAGCTGGTGTTGTGCAGCCTGGATCACTGGCATCCGCTGCGGAGAGTTTGGAGTCTCTGACCTGGTGTCAGAGGAAGCCTGGCAGCAAATCTGGAATAACGCCCCTGCCTTTGGACCCACACCTTTATACAGGTGTGAAGGGCTCGGTGGGAGATGCAGATCGTTCCCAGGGTTTTTTCCACCCCCGGGGCTGGTGGCACCTGAGCAGCTGGGCTGGGGCTGGGCTGGGGTTGGGCTGCAGGTGGTGCTGCCGAGCCGGGAAGGCTGCGGTTTGCCGGGAAACCCTGACGGAGAGGGAGAGGGGGCCCTGGGAAATACGTGCATTTATTCAAGAGCAAGTGTGCAAGGCTCGCAAATTGAGAGGCAGAGGCAGCAGTAGTCAGGCTTAGGTGTTCCACCCTCTCTTGAATATAATTTTAGATTTAGATTCGGCTTAAATCCAAAGGGAAAACACTTTATAAAGTTGAAAGCTGTGTAGTTGCAATAGCCAGGGTTATGAGCTATCAAATGCAATTACATTAAAATAGATTATACTGTGTAAATTGAGCCATTTAGAAGGTGAGAACCAAGGAAACAGCTCTGATCCCCTTCTTTCTAAATTGCAGTTTTAGTTCCTTGCAATTCTGAGGCATAAAAGTAGGTGAGACTGCTTTTGTATCTGCAAAGTGCTTTATTTCTGAGTGTAATTCTAACTGAGTGCAATCTAGGTTAAAAGCTGGACAACTGGGTAATTAGAGCTCACTTGCTGCTAAAGGACGATCAGCTGTACCACAGCTCATTTGTGTTCCCAGAGACTTGTTCTCTTCTCCCCTGAGCGGAGGCTGCTGGAGCAGAAGCATCTGTCCCCGGACTTTTCTTGATTGCGGAGATGATGGTGCTGGACAAGGAGGACGGTAGGTGGGCTGAGATTGTGTAAACCTGTGCTTGGTGTCTTCTGTGTGCTTCTAACATAGAAATAAATAGTTTTGAAACAAATACGCACTGTGCATATCAGAGTGCTCTCCTCTCGGCTTCTGATATTTTCCTCTTGTGTTAGTAAAAGCATGTTTGCTCTTTATCTGCTTTTTTTTTTCCCCCCTCTCTCTTCTCTGGCATGATTGAACTAGTCGAGAAGGGTTTGCTCCAGGCTCTGTTTGCTGAAGGACATAGCAGGAACAACTTGATTTTTTTCTTTTTTTTTTTCTTTTTATATCTAGATGTTTATTTCTACAAGTTACTCTAATATATCTATTTTAACCTGCGTATTTTAACAGCCTTTATTGAAAATCTAATTTTGATATTTTCTTTCCATTGCATGTCATTTGGGTCTCTTTAATGTGTGCCTTTAATATGTTTCTCGCAGCTTTTCTTTATAGCTATAAATACAACAATAAGCTAATAAGCTGCTGGGGGGGGAAGCAATAGCTTATTCTAAGAATTTACTACTTTCTCTAAGTGGCAGAAGTGGAGCTTCATTTGGGAGGTAATTTAATGAATGAAGCTGAAGGAAAGCTCAACTCATTTTAGGACTTCACATATACTAATTTTTTTAAAGCTGACTAGTCCTTATCAAGCATGACTAAGAGGTACAAATCAATGTAAAGAGTAACAGACAGTGTTAGTAGTTTGAATGACCAGATGCCTTCTTTTGCATGGTGCCTACAAGGACGTGCAACTTAACTGCTTGGTCACCAGTAGTCTCTAGGATGAATGTGGTAAGTCTAATCACAACTTTTTACGGAGGTTTTTCTAAGGTTGTTTTGTGGCTTAGGTCTCCCTTAATAGCTAATACACTGAAAGCAAAGCTCAAAACTGGGGTAGAGCAGAACGCACCAGTAGCCATCCAGATGGACTTCCATCAGTGGTGTTACCTTTTGCCAAAGACCCCCACCTTGGCAGCACTTTGTGTATTGAAAGAGGGAACTATATCTTAACTTTTACCTCAAATTTTTAGCTATTATCTCATTGTTTCATTTCACTTTTATAAACGGATGAAGTATGCCATGTAATGGTTGTGTTGCTGATCTAAATTTTTTTTCAGAAATGTCTTCAAGTGTTAAAAAAGTAACTTCAGAGGCAGTTGTACTTTGGAAATAAAAGAAATTGCTGAATATTTGCTAGACTGTAGACAGGAAACAACTTTTCAGAGGAAGCCAAGGAGCTTGGAGGAATTGGAAGTTGAGCATTTTGGCAGTAGAATTTATTTTACTTAAATATATGTATTGCTTCTTAAAATATTTGAATTACAAGTTATTTTTCTTATAAAGTTGCTTGCTTTCCTGTGTCACATTGGTGCTAATGATTTATTGTGAATATTACCAAAAGCTGCCCAATGCTAATATGTTGGAGTGATATAGTTTTTGTTTCCTGACCCGTATCTGTCCTCTGGTATTTTAAAACTGAATTAGTACCATACTGAAGAATAATTAGGAAAGAAAGCTTGACTATTGATAATAATGATGGGTGCTCACTTTTAACCAGAAGTCTTCTACTGAAGTTTCTCTTCTCCGTCTCGCCTCCTTGCCTTCCAAAAAAGGATGAGGTGGGAATACTACCCAGCAATTTACATCTAGTATTTTGATGTCTTTAATAATCTTAGAAATCAAACTTATAATGAGATAATCTGCTGTGTTCATGTGTGTAGAATTTGAATCTAATTTTGGGATGGGAGGTTTTGTTTCATTCTGATGTAAAGCGCTTGGGACAATGAAAAATTGAGAATGGATTTCTCATATATATTTTGCACTTTTAAGATATGAGACCAAGCAGAAATGTATCACTACCAGTGCCCTCTTGTATGCAGATTCAATCAAATTTTTACTAGGAGTTGGCCAATGTGGGGTCAGTGTCCATGTAGAAGTTGTCTTGCCCTGCTGGATTTATTCTGTGCTATTAAGTGGGTATCCCAAAATGGTGAAATATTATTATTCAGGGGGAAAAAAAAGATAAATCCTGGGCTTTCTTTTCTGTTGAGATCTCAGAAGTTTCTTTGTTAACATAGTAGAACTTAAAAAAAAAAAAAAGATGTGAAGCATCTGTTACACATCTTCTAGATCAACTATGCAGTTGACTGGATTGTGGATAAAAGACACGTTAAGTGGCTGAGTATTGCTTATGCTGGGGAAAACAAATGAAGCTAACAGGATTTCAAAGGCTTTGAAGCAGTCTCACCCTCAGAGGTGTTCAGTTGTTTTCTTTGGCAGTATGAGTTGAAGCAAGCTGGTTTACTTTATTAGAGGCATAAGGCTACTTTTGTAACCTTCCTTTGACTTAGATGAATTTGGCTGATTGACCTTATTTCTTTATGGACCACACGTGTTGTGCTGGGGTTGGGGTTTTTTTTCTTTTTCCCTCTTTAGAACTCAACTCTTATAAAAGACAGCAGCATTTTCCATATTTTGTTAAATCTTCCTTTTCAATTTGTGTTTCCCTGTAGAACTATGTTCTTCTGTGATGAAGCAAGGCAAATCAAGTAGAATAGACCAAATTAATTCTTCACATCGGCGGCAGTATGATTGCCTGCATGGAATCAATAATGCATCATAGAGGGATCAAATTTTGGAGTACAATATGTGAATAATGCTTGACACAAAACAAAAATTCAGTCATCATAATAGCAATTAGGAAAAAGCTGCAGCTTATCCCAGCTGTAATCTCTGCTAACAATGAAGCACAGCCTGGTAATCAGCATGTATGGTATGAAATGCACTAATAGAAATCACAGCTCTTTGTTATGTGCTTGTGGGGTGAGTTTCCTTTTAGCTAACTTGTACTGTGTTAACTAGACATAGTATCCTTCAACCAAATTATTGAGTGTGAGTGCACTTGTAAAAACACTGATCAGCTGTGTGTTTGTCCCGTTGTTTGCATAGCCAATGCCCCCCAAATCATGGACCCTTTGTGTTTTCAAGCAGAACTCTGATTAAATAGATTGCAAGAGTAGGCCAAGTAAATAATATATCGAGGGCTCCATTAAACATGTACCCATACACAAACCTTGAGTTTTATTTTTTAAAAATGTCCATAGTTGCTTTAAAAATGAAAAGAAAAACATGGATACTCAGTAGTTGTGTGCATTGGGGTTGAAGAATGGGTCTTAGGTTGATGGGAGGTATTTAGGGCAATGAATATTAAGTAATTTGAAACTGGATTAGTAGCAGCAGTTGGGTTCCCTGTTGTGTAAGAGCCCATCTTACCCTGCACAGAAGGAAAGAGAAGCAGTATCTGGAATTAGAAAAGTGGTGAAATTGATTGTATAATGACAGTTACAGGAATGGTGCCACAGCACCCAAACCAGAACAGCAGAGTTATGTGCTGTCTTCACAAATGAGTATGGCAGCTGCTGTACGGGGGGACCTATAGATAGGTGGGTGGATGTGGAGTGATGTGTGCCTCCATCAAGATAGGTCCTGGCAGTCTGCTTCTGTTGATAAAAATCATTATACTCGCAAAAGTAAGGCAGGTACGGGTTGTAAACAAGCCTAATATAAATAATGACATATAAGAAGAAGAGCTGTTTGATGTGATGCTGGTATCTTTTTAACGTACCTTTCTTGGCTATGCCTATGAAGGAATCATGCAAAGAGAGTGGAGATAGCAGGGTGGGTTTTTTCCTCACATCACACGGAACTGAATTTTTCTGTTGTTTAATATTTCTGAAGCTCCCTTATTTGTCCCTCAGCCTTGGAACTTCTCTGTGGTCCACCATTGTCTAACTTCCCATTTATAAAGAAACACTATGCATCTTCTCAGACATCAGCTTATTCAAAGTATGTTTTATTTGGGTCATCAAAGACACTATATTTACCTATTTAGCTGGGTTTTACCTCTTAGCTTTTTGAGGGTACAGTCTTGGTGTAATTTCAGAGGGTTGGTCTGGCTTTAGTTCATGACATTGTGTCCTTGTGTGACTGAAATATGCAGCAGTTTGGCCAGAAAGGACAAAAAAAAAGAGAAATGTTTGGAATGTCTCTCTAAAGCTGATGAAATGTAGTGCTAGAGGTAGTCTTCCTAGAGGTGCCTTCTGTTCCTGGAAATAGCAAATACAGAGGCATAACGGTACTGTGAGTTAGTAAAGTAATTGCCTAAACCTTTTCAAGAAATGGAAGGTACCATGGCTGGAGCACTGATAACCTAGATCTCTATTTAATGCAAACTCCTCCTATGGGAAGAAGAGGAGTGAAAGGAGGTAGCAGACCTAATAGGAGCAAGCTACGTTTTATAGGTATATTCCTGCCAGGCAATCAAATAGTTCTTAATGTTTGTTCAGACTAGATAGCTGAAGGACCTGGGCAGGCATCTTCATAGAGTATCATCATTCTTCATTCCTAGATACCAGTGAGATGCAATAGCTGTCTGGTTGACATAACAAGTGTTAAAACAGCATAGGAACATTATTTTATTAGCTTGGGTAATAGGGAAAAAGAAGCTGTTTCTTGGAAATTAGTTTGCTCTAATTTCAGTTTAATACAGAAGAAAGGATGCTTGATGCCCTGGCAGTGGAACATAATTTGTCTTCTTTGGAGTTAGTTTTATTATCTTTAATAGATACAATGTGAACATCTCAGCCTGTTTGTCATAGCCATTCTGAAAATGCTCTCTTACGGCAGAATCTTCAGAAAAATTCCTTTTAAGAGCAGTGCATTATTAATAAAGTAATCCATTAGGTCTGGTGATAAAGGGTCACAGCAGAGTCTGAAATATGTTTCTTAAATGGTTAAGAAATTTATCATGGTTGGAGGATTAATTGATTTCATTTGGGGGCTTTCTTAAGGTTTTCAAGCTTTTTGTTTAGAGATGGTGTTACTGTCTTTGGAAATGTGCTTGCTGCTCAAAGTTTTGCTTCGTTGTCATTAGCATGAACTATTACATTTCTGCTAAAGGCAAACTGTTCTTTTACCATTATGGCGGATTGCATCAGTGAAAAGTCTTACTTAGGTAAAGGATATGAAAGTTTATGGCAAATAAGGTATTTTGCTTGAAATCAGTTCAAAATCAGAATAATGGTATTAAGCATTAAGTGTTGCAGTGTAAGAATAAAAAAGTCACTGCAGATGCTGCTAAACGCTGAACTGTAAAACTCTAATGGGTCTATATCTTTTAAAAGTTGGACAAACTGTCATCATTTAGAATACACAGACATTGTTTTAAACTGTGTAGAAATTACTGCCCCCAACTTCAATAATGTGCGTAACTGTTTCCAGGGAAGGATTTATTCAGTGAACGTAGCTCCTATTCACTGAAGACCTAGGGGTGGAGGGAGGGGTGATTTAAAATGAAAGTTGTTCCCTATTAGATTAACATAATTAAACCTATAGATGGTCTGAGAACAATTCACTGCAGCTACTGTTTTCTAATTCTCAGTGTCTAAGAGTTCATGTGTGTTTTCTGTCCTCCAACAGGATGACTCCTGAGCCCAAGTTTTCAAGCGGGATGTTGGGTGCTATCTGTGCAAACAGATGCTCAGCTCTTCTTTCCAGTAAATGTTTTTGCAAACTAGTTTCTTCATACACTGCACATCAAAGTAGATAATGGATGCTGTTGTCCAAATTTAGAGGGTATTTAATTTCATTGAACATTTTTGAATTCTTTATGCCAGTGTTCAGAGTTCCTTGCACACTAATCACACTCTGAAAGGGTGATTTGGACAGTGAAAGTAATATTTGTCTTATTTTTAAACTATTTATTTCAACGGTTCTAGCTTTTCTTAAAGAAAAAAGTGCATGATTGTTGCATATTCATGACTGAACTGCAGTGAACTTGGACCAGAATTAAACAATTAACCCTCTCGCCAATGTAAGCATCCATTTGAGTAGGAGCCAGGGATGTTCCTACTTGGTTTATTATGGATCTGAGATATAGAAATGTATTCTGGAGGACTGTGTTTCTAATAAATAAAAAGGCATAATGAGAATGTAACTGGGAAGGAAGACAAAAGCAGCCATGCTTTAAATTGTTAATGATGGTGCCAGTGGCTGCAGCTTTACCACAGCTGTTTAAATTGATCAGCTAGCGAAAATGTTTTGGTTTGGCATTTTCCTTGCATGTGCAACTCTTTTGAAGGGACTTCTGGAAGCTTTTCAAAGAGGAATCATGATCTTTTTTTAAACCAGAATGCCACCATTTCCAGTATTTTGGAATCCGGTATATAAGGATGCAGTTCAATTTTTCTTTTGAAAGTTTTTGGCTGATGAACCATTGCTTCCCATAAATTTCCTTTATTGCTCTTTTTTTCTTCCTCCTCCAAATATATTGCAAATTACTTGATACATATGAGAAATGAAACAACAGCACACTTTAGTTGTCCTTTTTCCCCATCTTCTCTCCTTTCTTGGTGCTGCCAGGCAGAAAAGCAGAAACATGCTATGTCAATTTGCTATGCATCTTTTGGTCAAGCATCCAGTATGAAATTGTTCTGTGCAATGCGCTCTTTCAGAGGGAACTTTCTCCTAATTTGTTTTCTGGTTGGCTCTACCTTGCAGCTGATGTGGGTTAACTAATACCTCTTTAATGCTTGTATCATTTCTGTTCCAGAGAGACGGGTACACATTTTAAAAGGATGCAGTCTCCTTGAGTTGAGTAGGTAGAGTAGGGTCTTGCTTTCTGTATATTGACAAATGACATGGTAGAGCTGTATGGATGAATGACTGGCTGGAGCCGGTGAGCATTGGTGAGTTTTGGAGAATACCAGCTGCCTTGGGGTCACACCTGGAAGAGCTTGTGAGCAGACCTACCTGAGAGGCTATGTGAAGGCTCTTCCTGGTACTCTTGATGGCAGGTGACTTGTCTAAGGCATGGCCTGTCAACAACATTGAGCAACCTGGTTTCTTCCTACTCTACCTGCAGTGGGGGTGGATATTGAACATTATTCAGCAGCCATTATATATTTATCTTTATACCCCTTTGTGGAAAATTATTTCTGTAAGTACACTGTTACGGTTATGAAAGGCTGAACCAAGCATCAGTCTCAAACCCTTTGAGCTTTCTGCACAGAATGGAGGTCTGTTTTGAAAAAGACTCCTTCATATCTGTTTTTACTCCATGCCCTTCCATTCATTTGCCTATACAAAGCAATAAAGGGTAAAACTAAAGTAACATAAATTGGTCTGTCTTCCTGAATCCATGTCTCACTAATGTACCCAGATTAACTCAACTGTAAATTGTCTCCTTTGGATGTCGTGTCTTGCTAAAAGTTTCCTATATGATTCATGATTTGGATTGCTTTTAACAGCTATTGGCTAAGCAATATGGTAAATGTACAAGGTGATGCAATTGGCATTAGTGAGAGGATGCACAGGAGCATGTAATGCAGTCAATACTACATTAACTACTGATGCCCAATTACAGAAACTGGAAGAGTGGCTTTTAGGAGCATTAGGACTTGCAGAAGAGCTGAGATCACCTGCCGCTCCTTGCCTAAAAGCTTCACCCTTTATGTGCTGGGATCAAAGCAAACATTTAGTTGCTATTTTGTCATGTGTAACAACTAAGGTATTTATTCCCCCTCCCCCCTTTTTTTTTTCCCCAAAAAGTGTCACGCTGATGCTTTTAGCACATGTAAAATCCTGTCTCCATATTTCAGGAATATCCTTCCATCTCCTGAGGCAGGACTTTATTTGAATAAAAAGTCTTTAACCACCCCTGTACTTACTGTTTTGCCGAAGCGTACTACTTTAGCCATTTTTTTCTTTTAAAGAAATTCTAAGTGCAATTGAGTGTCCTATTTCAGTGCGTCAGATGAGGCCCCCCTCCATTCCCCCCAGCTCCTTTCCTTTTCTAATTTGTATATGATTGTTTGTGACCTCAGCTGGCTTGAAGTCTCTAGAAAGGCTGTTTTAAAATACAACCAGATACCACATAAAACAGGATATTTGAGTGTGTGACCTTTCTGCAGTCCACCTTCAGATTAAGCACACATTGTTTCCACTATTGCTTTTAAAACTCATTTGCAGTGGATGGCAAAGGACCACATTACACTAAAAGACAGCACATACTTTTAGATTGAACTGAGTGTGATCACAGCTTCTAAATCTATTTTAAAAGTAATGAGGGATGTCACTGCTGCATGGCAAAACTACCAACCCACAACATTCCTCTGGACTTGGAGCAAGACAGGGAATTAAGCAGCCTTAAGAACACTGAAATATTTTAATATGAAAGACAGCTGGCAAGTGGCTTAATGCTCTTGATGCAGCATTTGTCTTTACTTCCCAGGTTTGTTACTTGGCACGTTGCTGCTGCTTTAAATCCTCAAAGCATTTTGGCAGTATTGAGGAATTTGTGCACCCCAAGTTAGTGTTCTGTGTAACTATGGCTTGGTTGTCTGGGGGGATGTGCCTGACCCCCCCGAGGCATGAGTGGGCTTCTGTGCAAATTGTCCCAGCTCTGCTTTGTCTCAGTGCAGCCCTTGATGCCCAGTCCAGCAAAAGAAGGGGGTGGGACCTGCAATGACATCTCTTCTTGTGGTGCAGTGCTGGGTCTGGGTCACACCTTGCCTGTTCCCCTAAGCTAGTGTTGGAGTTCAGACCTCCACAGGAAAGGGGAGAAAACTTATTCATCCTTCCAAGGAGATCCAGTGCTATTGCAACAGTAACTTTAGTTGACTGTTGTTGGGGCAGTTGTGTTGATCCCCTCCCAGTAGGCAATTTTATAATTTCTTTTTTACGTGTCCCTGAGGTTCTGTCCAAGTAATTGCCAGTTGTCAAGAAACAACTTTGCTAGCCTAAATTCCTGCCATAATTATGAGCATTGCTTGCATTCTGATTCCTGCCACTATTATAAGCATTGGTTGCGTTCCTCTCTGCCATTTCATGCATGCAGCAGAAAAATTAAGTAAGACTGTCCTGTAAAACATCCTGACTGCCTACAGGTGCTTCCTTAGCAACCCCTTTTTTTGGTAGATGGTGCCTTTACTTCTTAGCCAGCTGATGTGTTGTTTTTCCATGTGATTGCTGCAAGGTTCCATGGAGCACTGTCCATTTTCTAGTGACCATTGAGGGCATTCGGCTGGTCCAGGGGTGTTTGCTGTGGCTGGAGGAAGGAGGGGCAGAGGCAGAGGAGGAGCACTGTTATTTTTAAGAGAACTGTTGCTTTCAGTTCCTGATCAATGCTCTTTTGAACGTCTGGGGGGAGGGAGAGCAGAAGGTAACCTGCTGGTTTTCTCCTTGCACTAATGTGTTTAAAAGGTAGCACCAGCAGTGGAGGCGTGGGGGAACTTGACTGAGCTCTGCCTTTAGCATGGCTTGAACGCAGACAAGTATCCTGTGCTTGATACACTTTCCAAGCCATACAAACAAGTTCCCAGCAGGGCAAGTCAAAACGTCCTTGCAGAACTTGGTATTTAGACAGTGGTTTCTGTTTTCCTTTGATCAGGACAGATGTGTCTCTTCTTACGTGAGTATTTGTGCACACCCACTGATGCACGTACATTCCCTGTACTCATCCAGGGGTTGCTGTATTTGGGTAGGCTCTTATTCCTGTTTGTTCTTTCTTATTACGTTTCTTCCAGGGAAATCTAAGTTGGAATTTAGAGAGGTCAGACTAAACAAGGTTTTAACTTCCTTTCACTTGTTCCCTTATCTGTCTTTAATTTGGATAGAGTAAAAAAATTATATATATATAATAAGGCTCCCTTTTACAAAAAAAAAAGCATGCGTATGTATAATCGATTCACTGACTAGTCTTTTTGGGGGTTTTTAAGCATTCAGTCTAAGTGGGCTGCTCAGTGAAATTTGTACATTCATAAAATAGTTGATTGAAAAGCAATATTTCAGATAAATACAAGCCAGCGATCTATCAGCAGTTGTAATAAAAGCTGGGCTTCAGGCTGTGATTTTATTTTGAAATAATAAGAATTGCTTTATTCTTTTTACTTGAGTTACCATGGTAATTCTGTCGTGTAGCAGTGTTATATTGATTTAGAAAGTGGACAGTAATATTTCTTTTGTGTTATTCTGTTTCTAGGGGTTGATTTCTAATTTCCACTTGGAGATTACTTTTATAAATTTCTTAAGTCCTTCCACTTTTTTCTCTAGCAGTGTAATTTTCCTCTCACACATTGCTATTTTCTGAGCTTATTGGTTTGCTCTTATTTTAAATTAAACTTGCTGGTTTCAAATATTGAAATGACATCTTTGTCTGTGTCTGTACTTTGGTTTAGCAAAATATTACAGTCTGCTGTTTTATGCTTAATAATTTAAGGGAAGCTTTATGTCTGCCATCAGTGTTTGTTGGTTACTTATGACTAAACCAACACAAAGCTTAAACCTCTGACATTTTAATACAGTGTAATGGGGTTTCTACCCTGCACGCTGTTTTCTTTTTTTAATCTACCTTTTGTGTGTGTGCATGTTAAAGAGAATGACAATTAAATTCTGCCGAGATCGGGAGGAGTTTTTGGGTGGAGGTGGCTCTTGGCCACTTTAGATCTCAGTCACACTTGAGGGAACCTCTGGTTTTGTCTGTCACGCAGGTACCCTCCCTTGTTACCAGTCTTTCTTATGCAGTTACGAAGCTTCAAGTTTTCTGAAAGCAAAACTTGGACTTGCTGAATGGTGTGTGCATGCCAAATGGCTAACAAAAAAATAAGAAACTATTTTAGCTCTGTACAGGACTGTTATACCTCAGCTTTGGAGCTCTACTCTTAGATTGCTGCTGCTTTAAGAAATGACAGCCTAAACAGGATGTGGCTGTTTCTTATGGTCTTATGGTATCTCTTTCTTTCTTTCTTTTTTTTTTTTTTTTTTTTTTTTTTTTTGGTGAATGAGAAATGATGCTTCTATTCTGAACCTGGGAGATGAGGGGAAATAAACCTCAAGCATCTCTTTTTAGAAGTGGTAGTTCAGATTTTGAAGCCAAAGGCATGCATTCTGCTTTCAAACAGAAGTCATTCACCTTACCTTTTAGCATCAAGGGTGGGAAAGCTACTTTGTGAACATTAAGTACAAATTTCCTGATCTCATGAAAACACTACTGCAAGGTTTTGTGATGCAAATAACTGCTGAGAGGAAGGCTGAAGACTTGCTCTGTTACCCTTTGGTTTCATTCCTGTGTGAAGCTCACAACAGGAGCCCCAGCTGGGGTTGCTGGACCAGCTGGAGGAATTACTGTCAGCTGGAAATGGCAGAAGAAGAGAGGAAGGGTGGCATGAACGTGTGGTAGTTGACCTCAGAAGGGCCTGAGGTATGGGATTGCTGGAAAACAGCGAATGCAATCATGGAATGGATTGAACAAGAAACTACCAAGAATGCTCACTGTTGATAATGCCTGAGAAGAGGCACTGATAGACCTTGTCTATCATGGATAGATCAACGCATCGCTCATTCTCTAAGGGACAGTAAATCCACGTGGAAATAGGGATAGAGAGGATGCTTATGAAGACAGGGCTTCATGCTTCAACTTGAGAACTTTTGCAAAATGAAGGCTGACTGGTTTGCCCTGTATGAGGACACTGGAAGGGCAAACACCAAGGAGGAAGAAAAACAGACTTTTTACCCCAAAATATTTTATTGTCATTACAGCAAGCAATTGTAAATGGCTAAGAATATTGCTGGAGTAGCAACTTGAAAGCTTCTAGGCTTCAGAAGAGTTGGTCTCTAGATCAGCCTTCCGCAGTGAATAGTAGAGGCACAAAGCTGAATTGTTTGAGTTAGAGAAAGAGATGGTATGAACAGCTCTGGCTACAGATGATGAAACTCACTAGGCCTCCTCAGTCATAAGTCCATACTGAGGTATTTATGCCACCGTGTATGAAGCTCTGTCAATGTTTCTATATAAAATCCATATTTTCATGAACATTCATTTATGGTGAAAGTCTGCACATAAGATCCTGCCTGAGGATACCTTTTTCGTTCATATTAAAATTTTATAAACCCATCACTTGGCTGGGATTTTTAGTTCCTCTGTGAAAGTAAAATGGAAGAGGGGCCCTGATGGAGAAGTTTGGAGGGTACAGTGTAATTTTCTTCCTCAATGCTCACTTAGAAGAAAGAAAAAAGGCACAAGCTGCAAGCTTATAGAATCATAGAACAACTAGGTTGGAAGAGATCCACTGGATCATCGAGTCCAACCATTACCTATCAAACACTAAACCATGCCCCTTAGCACCTCATCCACCTGTGCCTTAAACACCTCCAGGGAAGGTGAATCAACCACCAACCTGGGCAGCATGTTCCAGTGCCCAATGATCCTTCCCTTGAAAATTTTTTCCTAATGTCCAGCCTAAACCTCCCCTGGCAGAGCTTGAGGCTATATGGTTGAACTCTAGATGGGACTGGGAAAAGTTGTGTTTGCAGGTTCCAAACTTCCTTGCAGTTACTTGATTTGGTTTGAAAATGCACAAGCAGCTGCTGTTCCTGGAAGACTCCTCTGTTTTTTCTGCATGTGTTTTGGTGTGCAGGTGTTGCCTGTGCTCTTTGGCTTGAGAGCAGTGATCCAGGAACTTTAAAACCTTCAAATAGGTCTTGACCTGTGAGGCTGTAGTGGCCCTTGGAGCCTTTGCAGCACATCAGGTGCTGTCTGTTATACATTAGTCTTTAATAGATCCAGAAAAAATAACTTTTTTTTTTAAGTCAGTAAGTATACCTCTCTGCAATGAAGTGCAATGGCTTTGCATGCTAAAATGCAGATTTAAAGTAATGCAACAAGAGACTGTTTAATGTCACTGACAGTCTTCCTGCTGAGCACAAGTCCTGTGCTTGCTTTCTCATATTACGACATAGCTATGCTATCAGGAGCTGACATCATGCCCCAGATTGTCTGTGATGTGGCAAACAAGTACCTGATGCTATGGGTCTCCTCAAAATAATGCTTTGGTATTTCTCCATCACACCCACTTTTAACAAAGAGCTTCAACTGATAATTTGCACTCATCTTAGCAGGGCTCTGTGCTCAAGAGAGCAATCTTGCATTGGTAGGAGAAAGTACTAGATGATTTAATGGACTTTCTTTTATAAGTGTTTCTCTCTGTATCTGGTCTTTCCATGGGATACAGTGCTGCCTGCATCTTAAGTTGGGATTTGGGTTTGCTACCCCCTACCTAAAATATATTTTCTTTCCTTATGGTTCATTCAATTATATCTCTAGGATATATCTTCTGGGACTGAGTAATTGGCTAGGTCAGAAGTAATCTTTATTTTCACTAGAGAGATGTTTACAAACTGATGCTGTAGTATCTCTTTAAAACCCACTGAGAATCTGATTAAAGGCCTGAGGATCTTCTGCAAAGATTGCCTGCTCCCAGTTGACTTGAAAGGGTCAGCATGCTGTCACAGTTTCGATGACTAAGAATTAACTTAAGGCTGATTCAAATACTACTCTCTGTGTATAGCATTGATTGGACTGCTTTCAGATGACAAGAGGTAACTCTATACTGTAGCATGTGTGAACTCCATTTACTTAAATAGGAAAGCTGAATGAATATGGTTTCTTGTGGCACAGGAGCTCAAAGGTGAACATGTTCTACCCTTTCTGCCCTGAATTAAATACTTTGGGGAGGGTGGGAGAGAAATCTAATTCTTGTGGTAACGTACTTGGGATACTGCTGCAGAAGTTCTTCACCTAGTGCAGCTCCTAAGTTTCACATAATCTTTTCTTCTTCTCTACCCCCACATGAGGTCCGCACAGTAGGCTTGACCTTAATGAGATTGAATTGCTTGTAGTGGAAATGGCAATAGAGTGTTCTTCTGAATGGGGGGGAAATAATAAACATGTCCATTAACGCTGCAGCAAGCTCATTTAATCACTGCCCCTTTCCAAGAAATTGGTTGTAGCATTAAGATTTTTAACCTGGTTTCATGTGAATGTGAATGCTCAAAGGCATTATGTATTAACGTGGGAAACTAGTTGGTGTTGCCTCATACAGAACTGTGGGGTTTGTGGTGCCATGCTTCCATTTGCTAGCCTTCTAAGGCCTTTAAAAAAGTTTTGCTGAATGCAACCACCTGATATAATCATGTGCTCTGTGGGAAGCAATGCCAGGCTGCAGAGTGGTGTATTGTAGCACTCTCAGTGCTTGCACCAAAGCAGGCAGTGCTGGTGCTCCTGCTGCAGCTAAGCCCATCACGAGAAAGTTCTGCTGAGCACTGTATGGACAAAAACTGGGCTGAGCTGAGGTGAACTCTTGAGGACCTGTTTCTGCCTGCCAGCCTCTCCACCAAGCCAGTGGTTGCTTCCAGCTGATGGGGCAACCAGGGAAGTTGCATCACCAGCAGTAAACTTTCAGCCAGACATAGAGTCCAGCTGGTGTAAGTTAGTAAGCATCTTGTTGCTTCAAAGCAAAGGTGAGGATTCCGGATTTCTTGTCTCTTCTAATGTCTGCTAAGTGCCTGCTAAGCTGAAGGTCTTTGTGTTGATACAGTCACAGCACCTAGGCACTTCTTAGGGCTTCATAGATGCACCAGTCCTGTCCACAAGTGAACCATCTCAAGGATTTGGTGCATCTGTGTTCAGATTTGCCTGGGCAATCTCTTGGGGATTCTTCCTGGGGATGTCTTGGAATGAGTATGACAATGCTACATGCCAAGATGTTAGGCTAACCTAAAACCTTGATGTGGGTTTGATTTGGGATTTTTTTGGACTTTTTTTTGCTTTCNAAAAGTCCAGGAGGAAGAGATGCTGAAAATGCTGACAGTCTCTTGCATTAGAGCAACTAGTGAGGCCATGGCAGTGCTCCTGCATGGAGGCCACACTTTAATTCAGAGTTGAAATTTGCCAGTGGTCACTCTCAGAAGAAAAATGTGCCCTGGCAGGATCCTGAGAAAGCTGAAGGTGATAGCAACCTCACCAGAACAAGGCAGAGGAAAGGAGAATGATTCTGGCGTCTCCTGAAGGTGACCAGCCATGAAGTCAGACAGTTTTCTATCTTCCAAGACTTGAAAAATGACACCAGAGACTGAGTCTTCTCCTGCCTCACAGGCTGGAGGAGCTGCTATAGTTTAATTATGGCATATTTCTCTGTGCACAACTAGATCCATTTCCTGTACAGTTAACAAAGCTCTGATTACCTCTTGGGACAAATATTTGGACCAACTTTCAGCATTATAAACTTTCTATCAAATTAATAGTGCATTGTTTTAAGGAGCTATGGACATGTTGTAGTAGCCCCTGTGCTACGCTTGATGGATACTCAGTGTTTGGTTTTGCCTCTTTTAATCCTGTTTTCTTTCTGCTTGGGATGGTTGGTTTCTTTCTTGTCAATGAGCAAGCTCCATGTGTTTAAGTCTCAAATGATGATTTGTTTCCCACCTTTCTCATCCTGAGAAACTAGAAAACAATTTAAGCTCAACAAAACCCTTGCCAAATCCTGATCTGTACTTCGGGTTTCTCAATATGTGCTGTTCTTGTTTAGGTTGTAAGCTTGTAGGACTGACTCTCCAAAGAACACCGCATGGTGGTGATTAATCAGAGAAGGCAAATATTTCTTGGTCTTGGCTTAGGTTTCAACTAGATCAACAGAGCAAGCCAGTTGTGAAGATTATTATGCTGGTTTCTCCTACAGGAGAGAGACATGTGAGTTCTTACTACAATACCGGCTATGAAAAGTGACAAGTCTCACTTTGTTTCAGTTAAATGAATCCTCTTCAAATGGTATTAACCTAGTTAAAATTTTGCTTATCAAAGCAAGATCTGTAAAGCAAGCTAGGTAAGTGTGTATTACTGCTTGAAGTTGCATGAGAATGCAGGAGGAGGAGTTGATTTTTGAACTTTCCTCACACTGCATATCGAGATCAAGTGCTTGAGGCAGCTTTAACATCTGAATGAGTTTGTCATTAAAGGAGTGGTGTTGATAGCAAGGCTGTGTTTACTCAGCATTTCCTTGTAAGCTCTCAGAGGGCTCATTCCACTTAAGTGTTTACCCTTGAATTTAGCAGAAATGCCTACCCAGTGGAGGAAAGGTCTTACACATCCTGTGGATGCTGAATGACAGCATTTCCATGAAATAAATGCTGAAAATGCTTTTCATTTCCTGGAAGAAATCATTAAGACATCACGTATCCAAAAAAAAAAAACCCAAAACAAACCTAAACCAACAAGGCTTGACCCTGCTTGTGTCTGTATTTGTTTAGTACTGTGCTATGTAAGGTAGTGTGTGCATACAGAAGAGCAAGAAATAACATCTAAATTAGAAAGTTTGAATTAACCATCCAAAAAAAAGGTTGAGAAGGGCAATGAAAGTATCTTTCCCAAAACTGCAGCACTTTGGTAATCCGTGGTGGGATGAAATTCTAGTCTTCTGATCTCAGGCCTGAACACTATATGCTGAATTGCAAGGACACACGTAAGTTCATGTGATTCTTGCTTCAGTACCATACCCAAGGGCAGATCAGCATGGGTGCTGGCTGTCAGTCTGTTTCCAGGTTACTTTGAAAGTAAGTTTTAGTGTTCTGCTGTGTCAAATGCTAATCTGGCTAAGGTTTTCTGTATTGCTTATGCCATTTAATATGTCCTCCTCACCTTCCTCCTTGCTGAATGGACTGTACTGTATAATCGGTATTATGGCAAAGTGTTTTTCCTCTAAACTTGAGAGAAACAATTTGGGAACAACATGCAAACCAAATGAAACACATGCTGTACTTGGAAAATTGTTTGACAATGATGTTTTAAAAATATTAGCAAGGAGGTATGCAAAAGAGCACACGAATATCTTTGAAAATAAAGTAAACTGAGCCTTAGTCTATGGGAGGAGGTACTAGGCAGTCCCCTAGTAAGGGAAGCGGAGGAGAAAGGCAGGCATGGCTTGGGAACAGGACTGTCCCAGTAGTTGTGTCTTAATTCTGTTTGAGAGTACATGGCCGAAAAGCATGGTTTGATGTGTGGAAGGAAGAGAGGAAGTGCTGTGGCAGAGCCATCCTTCTGATTATCCCTGTCCTGGCTGTGATGCAAACCTACTGTTTGTGCCTCACCTGGAGCTGCAGACTCTTGCCTTCTGCACCTGAGGAGCACATCCTGCTTCATACCTCTCTCTTCACCACTTCTTTCAGACATCTCCGTGTCTGTGCTCATCCTGCCTCTTCAAAAGATAGAAATCTTCATTTCTCCCTTCATTTTTTAAGAACCGAGATCCTTGAGTGTTTGAATCATTTGACTTGCCCTCTGCTATGCTGCCTTTGCAGCATCCCTTTACCCCAGTAATCACTGCTGCTTCCAGTATTCTGTAATACAACCCCACTCCTCTCTCTAATAGACTACTATGATGTCCATGACTTACATCCCTGAATTTTCATTACTGCTCAAAGACTTTTATGCGCTTTGAAAGGGAATAGATGGATTCTTCCCTATTTTGGAAGAGATCATTCGTGTCTGTCCAGCTTCTCAGGTTCACCTGTTTTCATTACATTAACTTAAAATGATTTGCGAAGCCTTCTGAGCTCGCAAAATTAAGCTGAAGCCTGAATAAGATTTGAACCTAGATTTTACTCATCTAACCTAAAGTAGATGATAGCTTCAAGGGAGGACCTAGAGAATAGTTCATTTTGGATATAGTTCAAAATAGTAGTCAGTCTGTTCATTCCCACTGTGCTCTTTCAATGTTGCTCCAAGGAAGTTCACAAAGAGCCGTTTTGAGGTTGAAGTGGGAACAAAGTGTTAATTGTTAAATTATCTTTTGCCCCCCTAAACCTAGGGAAAACCATCTGAAGGATGTTAGTTGCATACAGAGTATTTCTGTCTCCATCCTGTGTTAAGTAGTCTGTTTTAGAAACCCTTTATGGTGTTTCTTTGGCAGTTCTCAATAGGCTTTTGCACTCAAACAATATGGACTTTAGCAGGTGGCATTTTCGGCAAATGACCTCTACTCAATTCCAGGATGTTCAGAAGTTGCCCTTTCCATCTTTTTCAGAACTATTGAAATAGGAGGTGAAGGGCAAATGTACTAATAGGGTGAAGATGCACTAAGACCTTAGATGGGAAGAAAATCAAAATATCAGTTTCCAGAGAACTGTGTAACTGGTGAAGAGCGTGGTCTAATAGCTGAGCGTAGTAACGAGCAGCACTTCTCTCCAGAAACAAATGATGCAAGCTTACAAGAGTGGGTCTTCTGCGGTGGCAGAGGTTAATTATATGAGTGGTTCTGCAGCTTGCAGGCTTTTTCTTCTCTGCTCTGCTTGCATTTGCCTTTCTGATGTGAACTGCAGTAATATGCACAATTCATGTGTCTCTGTCTGAATTTGGTTAATTGTAGTAGTAATTACTAATTTCCAACCCTTGACCCGCTTTTTTAATCGCATTTTTAAATGATCTTTTTGTGCCACTTTAGAATTTGGTGTTTGGTTTTTAATTTAGATAAATTATGTTAAAGTGTTCTTGAGAGCGCTGCACGCTAAGGTCAAAAGCTTTATCTGCGCAGTGCCCATTTACTTTAACCTATTTTAATAATCATAGCTGCTTTCTTTAATGGGTGGCTTTTGTCTGAACTGTGCTAAATCTGACCTGTTTAGACCAATCTGCTGATGTAGCAGTAAAATGAAGTGCTGCAGAGCAGCCCTGAGGCTTTGGGATCATTGCTTAGGTTGGGAGGTTCTGGGGCCCTTTCCCTCCCTCCATCCCAAAACAGCTCACAGCACACCCAGCCCCACAGCACCCCTAACCTGCACCTCTGCCAAGTGCCCAGAGACAGACTGTGAGCCTGTGGAGCTTGGTAGCTACCCTGGACCTTGTCTTCAGCATACCTCCATCAGTTTAGCTGCACTCACACCTCACCAACCTTGTTTGAAAGCCTTTGTTTCCCCTTTTCCCCATAAGTAATAGGCAAATGCCCATTGCTGCAGGTGGTGGCCAAGGTCCCTTGTTATGCCGATCGCACCATGACTGCACGTGAGCTGTGGGAGGGCTGTTCGGGACAGCGGGGTGAACACCTCCCTGCTGTAGACTGCTGTGTCCTCCACGCTGAGGAGGTTTTGAGGTGGCATTTCATCCCACAGAAAGGTAATGGCCAGATGCCATCGTGAACAGCAAGTGGTCGTCGTCAGCCTTCTCATTGGAGAGCTCTCAACGTTTTTAGAAAGGACACTTCTTTTTTTTTTATCCCTCTGCTCTCCCCAGACATAAAAGAGGGATATATATGTGTACAGGTAGAGAGGGAGGCAGTTTGTTTTGAGTGTTTACTGCAAACTGTTCAAGATTTTGTCCAGACCAGTTTTCCTACCTTTCTGTCATTCTCCTTCTGCTTTTGATGGGGAAAGTTTAACAGGGTGCGACACTTTCAAACTTGGAAACAGATATTAAAGAGCAATTAGCTGGCCAGCCTCTCTGCATAAAATGGGGAAAGCTTGCAAAGATGATCTTGTCTTCAAACATTTGTACAAATCTCTTGTCAAATATAGAAATAATTGTCTTCTCCCCCCTTTCCTTCTCTCTCTTCTACCACTTTCAGCCCTGCATCTGGTTTAATGTTACGGGTGTTTGCATGAATGGCTTAGTTAGCCAGGGTGGTAATAAAACACTTTAAATTTATTGTGACATTTGGATTTAATTAAAAAGTACACACTTAGAAAAGTAAAACATAATGTGTAGAGGGAGTCAGGAAGGCTTTTCTCCTTTTCTTCCAAAAAGCTAATTAGAGTTGTATTTTAAATTGTTTATGTGCTGCTAATCATTGTAATAAATCATTTATACTGAAAAAGACACACTCTAATGTGCTTGTGTAACTGTTTATGCTCTCAAGTTTCTATCATGAACAAATTGATCTGGAAGGGAATTTATTAACCACTAGGGAAGAAATCATTAGTGCTTTCTCTAAATATTCCCCAGGTACGCTTTTATTAGAGTAGTTTACTATTTTAACTGAAAGTAACGTTACAGGGCCTTGGTTGTAATTATGATGCAAATTGACCTTCCATCACTTAAAAGGAGGGGAAAACTGTCTTTTTGCTGGTAATAGATATCCATGGTCATATATGCTTCATAGGTGCCAAAGTGTTTTTGCTAAACAAAATGTAAACTTGTGTTTCCAGAGGGACATGGAAGCTTTAAAATAATCCAGTGGAAAGTTTCATCTCTTTATTCTACCTGGCCTTTGCTAAGGGATTTTAGGATAAGGTAAGCATAGCCTGTAGCATTGAATATGGCAGCACACTTGGTGCTTTCAGCGTGCTGGAGACCACTTGAAATCTCTTGGAGATAACTGGTGGTGTTGGTTCCTTTTCATTCATGAAGACATCGATGCAGAGATTTTTCATGTGGAAAATCAGTAGCAGAACTGCAAATATAGTGTATTTATTGGATGCTGGTGCTGTTCTTAATCTGAACTGGGGAGCTGCTAGCATCCTAGCTCTTCCCGAATATTTTTAAAGAGGACTTGTCCTGTGTGGAGGTGGTCGCGGTGTCAGGTGTGAGAGCATAGGGAGCCATGGTCTGTGGGAATTTGTAGTCTGCTGGCTGGATCTGAGTAACAGTTTTCATATTTGGAGGTGTTGCTGAATTAGTTTTCAACGCTTGTACTTCTCTGTGGTAGTAAATTGCTTTTCCCACCCTGCCCAAGAAGCTAAATCTGACCATCGAAAGCACCAGTTAACACTATCAGGTTTTGTGGGTGCTTTTTAAATTTAGCTGATATTATTTGAGTACTGAATTATTTATTTACAGGTCTAACAACAGGTCACCAGGCAGGAATAGTTGCAACATGTTGATTTTTATAGTTGAATAGCTGGTGAGTTATTTTTATTTAAAATTCTCAAAATCATGAACTGTAGTGTAACTTCATGGGGAGGTTTCATTTTCCATGGAATACTCCTAATTTTAACAAAAAAACCCAACCAAATGAAAAAAAAAACCCCAACAACCAGCCCACAAAACTAACCAGTGTTCCAATTTCTGGTAAAGCAAATAGGCAGCAGATCTTTCCAGCACAGACAGGAGGGTCAATATGAATAATACTTTTCTTTTTAATACTTACATAATTTGGAGGAGGTGNTATTTAAAATTCTCAAAATCATGAACTGTAGTGTAACTTCATGGGGAGGTTTCATTTTCCATGGAATACTCCTAATTTTAACAAAAAAACCCAACCAAACGAAAAAAAAACCCCAACAACCAGCCCACAAAACTAACCAGTGTTCCAGTTTCTGGTAAAACAAACAGGCAGCAGCTCTTTCCAGCACAGACAGGAGAGTCAATATGAATAATACTTTTCTTTTTAATACTTACATAATTTGGAGGAGGTGTCTTAAAAAGGACCACCAGGAGGATGCATGTGTTATTCATGAGAGGCAGCTACAGAACATAGTGGCACCAGGAGAGGAGCAGAGATGGGATTCAGCTGGGACCAGAAGCAAGGACTGCTTATGCCTTCACACAGGAGCTTTTTGAAATCACTCATGGAAGTTGCAAACCACTGTGCTGAAATGCATCTAGGATTTCAGTTTGTTTCCCCTTCAGACCCTTCAGCCACTTGTGTGCTCCCACCCTTCCTATTTAAACACTCAGAGTTGGTCAGTGTGTGAGATGCCTCTGGCACTCAGTGGAGGTGTATTGACTGCTTAACAATTCACATCTGTGTTTCCACAGTCAAGAGTGTTTGAAGGATTTCATGGCTGATGTTTGTGTGCACGTACATGCAAAAGACCTCCTTTTACATCAGGGAGTTAGGCACTGGAATAGTTTGGGGCATTAAGTTTCTGCACTTCTATTTTTTCTATTTCTTTAATGTAGTCCTTAGCTGCTTGTGGTTGAGTTAGTGTTATTTTTTTCTCTTTAGCCTTAGAGAGGTTCAAAAGTGACAGACGCTTGTGTATCAGTGCTGACCATAGGCATGCTATGCCACCAGCACCTCGTGGGCATGTATGTATGTATATGTGTTAAGAGTTTATTGGTGGTTCAGTTACACAGATGTCACTGAAGTGGCTTTCCATTTCTGGATTTTCCCCCAAACAGTTAATTTTGTCTCACAAGATCAAGATGTTTATTCTCCATCTACTTTTAGACAATATTTCAGATGTGTTGGTATAAAACCCAGTAACATTATGCACAATTTGCTGGCAAAATGTGAATTTTTTTTTAAACTTCTGGATATTCATTTTTCCAGAAGCCTACTACACAGTGTTCTGCCACATTAGGTTTCCCTAATAATCCATAGGAGAATGCGATCAGGATCTATTACTGCCTCTTGATATGGATGTCACTGAATTCTGTGAAGGGGCTGTAGTGGCAATTCACTTTGCTGTTTGCAGGCATTTAAGTTTCTATTTGGAAAGCCTTGCTGTACGAACAAGACTTCAGAGCTGTAAGGAATCAAAGGACATCTTTTGTGTCTTCTAGAAATGTGGAGATTTTTTTTTTGTCATCTTTAGATCCTTTTATGGCCATTTTCAGGGTGAAATAAGAGGCCTTCAGTCATTTCATATTCCGCTGAATCTGACACTTAGAAATGTAAACGTGTCTATCAGAATGCCATTAATTGAGAATAATAAATGTCCCTTTATATGCAAAGTCTTTATATAACAGTGACTCCTGCTGTGATTCCTGAAGGCATTTTTCCTTCAAAGCACAAATATATTGGCACTTAAAGCAGAGTGTGATATCCTCTTGCCATTCCTGTGGCCTGAACTCTGCATTGCCATGGCTTATTTTTCTTCTCTTGACACTTTACAAGGTGTGCTGGATCCAAATGTGGACCTTCTCTGCAGAAGTGTCTGAAATAATGGAGCTGAAAAACAGTCAGTGACAGCTTTACAGAAAGTCCCAGAATTCAGAACTGTCTTATCCTTTGGCAAACAAAGGGAGAGGGAAAGGGACCAGTGCAGCTGTGTAATAAACGTAGTTAGTGTGAACAAAATTGGTGCCCACTTACCTCAGTGGAGCCAATGAGGACAAATTGTTATCTGCCACTAGCTGCTGTGTTAGAACAGCTTTTTGTTTGTAGTCTGCTCATGCAGTTTGGAGCTTGGGTAAAAGTGTTAAAGCATCTTGAATGATACAAACTATCTGCAAGCTACTTAAATACATAGCCTTGGAGAACTAGGTGAGTAGGTTTTTAAGTAAAGCTCTATTGTAATTTCAAACTTTTGTAATAACCTTGGCACATAGTGGCCTGGTAAGGTTTAATATGTCCTGTTTAAGCTTTATTTTGTCTCCTTCCTTGTTAAAAATTCCTTGCAGCTGGGCAAGAAATTGCCCACGCTGACCATTCTACTCATGAGACTTTCAAGATGTTGCATTTCAAAACAGGGCGACTGTGGCTCTTGTGTGATGTGGCAGGAGTTTGTCCTGGGTGTGTGAAAGTGGTTCTAAAGTGTATGGGGAAACTGCCACTTCACAGTTTAGTAATGAGGTAAACCCTGTTCATGACAAGTAGAAGTCAGCAATAATCTTAATATATTAAGGCCGTGTATGAGGTGCAGGGTTGTCCCAATTTGCTCATGTGAAATGGGAGGAAGTGGTCCCTTGGTTCAAACCTTCACTGCCCTCAGAAGAGGGTAATGTGCAGGTACCCGTGCTGATTCAGACCTTAACAGGGTGATATATGATGCTGCAGTGTGTTGGTTCAAGTAAAGCCAACAATTGGAGCTGTGATGAAATTATCCATGAACTACATATCAAAGACTCAGCATTCTCTGATGTTTATAATGCATCTGTATTAAATGCTAACTTCCAAAATATTTCTCTGTGCACTGAAAACATGATGCTAACTGTGGGATGTAGCATTGCCACTTTCTATGCTCTGTAACAAAAATACAGTCTCAGGTGTATATTAGTACATCAACATAAATACACCTTTTCCCAGCAAAAACAGGCGTATCGCTGTGACTGAAGAGCTGTCTGGTGGAGATTTGCATATTGTACTTCAAGTGTATTTTGACAGTAGAACCTGAAGAAATAGGAAACTAGATATGTCTAGAGAGTAAATACTAATCGAAGTGTCAGGTTTTATACTGGCAGACTCTCTGGAACCAGTAGCTCAAATCTCTGGAGGATTGACTGAGCCCTTGACCTTTGTAGCACGAGATGAACTGTTACTGCTGAAGGTTGATCTCAGAGAGTGATGGACAAATCTTAAATTGAAGTGATGCTTGTTTTGTGTAGATACAGGATGTCTTAGACCACTAATACATAGGAAGGGTTTCCACTGGTTTTCTTCACTATTTAAACAGTGGTCTCTGCATGCTGTCTCTTGGCTTCATTTCTCTCTGGAGATGGCCATATGTCATCCCTTGGTTTTCTGTGGTTGCATTATGGGGGTCTCTGGACAAAAAACATGAAGTGTCAGCACTGGTAGCTTATTTTTTTTAAAAAATCAAAATTTCTGGTTGCTTAGGCTGTAAGAATAGTTTGTGGTGGAGCTCATAAAACAGAAAGTAACTATTTTCATAGAATAGGCTGGGTTGGAAGGGACCTTAAATGTCATCCAGTTCCAGCACCCCTACCATCAGCAGGGACACCTTCCACTAGATCTGGTTGCTCGAAGCCTCACCCAGCCTGGCCTTAGGCACCTCCAGGGATGGAGTATCCATGACTTCCCTGGACAACCTGTTCCAGTGCCTCACAGCCTCCACATTAAGAAATTTCTTCATAATATCTAATCTAAATTTCCTCCCTTTAAAACCATTAAACCCTCTGAGGGCTCCAGAGCTGAACTCAGTACACCAGGTGAGGTCTCCCAAGAGCAGAGTGGAGGGGGAGAATTGCCTCACTCAACCTGCTGGCCATGCTTCTTTTCATGCAGGCCAGGATATGGTTGGCAGTACCCAATTCATATAACTGGTAATATCATATAAAAATGACAAGTATTTACTTTCCAAATGTCGATGTGTCAATTATGAAATCAGCTGTGTGCTTTTGAACACAAGAAGAGTTACAAGATGAACACAAGTCCATCACTTGAAGTTGACCAGCTGTCTATTGACAGACTGAAGAGAGCCTAGCTAGTCTGATGTCAGCCCAGCACCATCTTAGTGGTGGTACGAATGTGTAGAGGCTGAGAGTATTGGGTTTTTTAGCCCGGAGAGGAGAAGGCAACAGGGAGATGTCACCATGAGCGGGAGTCAGAGATGACTGAGGTAAACTTGTCTCAGAGGGGAACAGAGGCTCTCAGTGGAGAGAAGATTTCATGCCAGGCATTTCCATGTGCAGCTGCGGGAAGGGGCATGCAGAGGCACGGTGGGACTGGTGGTGGGTAATACAGTGATGGTCCTGTTACAGTGCCAGGAGGAGAAACTGGGTCTCAGCTTCCTGAGCTGCATTGGCTTTCAGCACAGATCTGCACCTCCTCTTGTGTTGCCTGACAGAACTGTTTGGGACTGGGGCTGTATTTCAGCTGCAGTAGGTTTGGGAATGAAGTGAAAATAAGATAGAACCTGCATAAAAAGTGAGAAGTCTCTAGAGAAGTCTTCAGTTTTTTAATTCTCCCAAAGCAGGGTGGCAATAGCACACCCAGCATTTGCTGTGAAATTGCTGCTACAGATAACCAAAAATGGGATAGATTTTTTACTTGAACTTTGGGGTACCTGAAATGCAGATATCTATTCTTTTTCATCCAATTAAGGACTCAGACGGATACTGGGTTTTGCAAATACTCATTCGCATGCTTCCATTAGGTATTGGATACAGAGCAGATGTTGGTTTTCCTTATCAGATTTTTGGTTCACTGTACATTGAGAATAAGTACACTAGTGGTATATAAAGATGAATCAAAGTAAATTAAGATTGCTAAATGCACATTACCACTTCAAAAGCTGTTTGTGCTCAAAAAACAAACAAACCCCAAAAAACCCCAAAACACCAAAACCCCCTTCCAGCTGTTGAAGTAACAAATTGCTCCTCTTATGTTTTACTGTGGCTGATCATGCCTGTTTTAAAGTAACGTTCTCTTTTCCTGCACTATAGATAATTTAGACACTCTTCTGAAAAAGAGGAACCACATGGAGTGCAGTAGAGTTGAGGTAGATTGAGGAAAAGGATTACATTTTGCATGTGGAAGCAATGAATGTAGGCTGTGGATAAATGACATGGGTTTAGAGTGATCATTGCTAGTAGAGCCTGATTATTTTTCTCAGGGACAGGCACCATCTCTCTCCTTCCTTTGAAGAACTACAGTACTGGTGTCTGCGTCATATTTTATATAACATTTCTGCTGACTTCTTACACTTCCTATCTCTCTCTTTCTCACCTAGAAGTAGGATGTTGCAAGCATGTAAATTGAGTCTTCAGCAGTGGCAACAGGCTGCTACAACAGGTTGTGACAAGGGCACCCTATGGGCTACGAAGATGCTCACATAATGTACTTCATGCATAGCAAAGCATCTGTTCCAGAGCTTTACCAATGAGGGTTGCAGAGAGGCTGATGTGGTATTGGGAACGATCAGAGGTAGGAATAATGTAGGGTTGTTCAGGAACTTTTTAGATTAATTGGCAGATGTTTGTATCTGTTTCCTTGCAGGAAGGTGTGCTGAGAGCAAGCTAGGGCTGTTCCTTTGGCATGTGCAGCAGAGAAGAAGAGGACATGGCAGGGCTGGAGATGTGCGCTGGGAAACCAAAGCTTGCTTCTCGTGTCCCAGCTAGATGTTCAGCTGTATTTCTTGAGCACTGCATTTGCTTCATGTAAAGGCCAGGCAGGGAAAGAAGGAATCTAATACAATCTGGGAGTAATAAGGTGGACTTTGCAGCAGCCCTGCCCTTACTGACTTTTATTCTCACAAATTTGGTTTCCAGATATTTATAGTCGGTGAACTTTTTCATGAAATATCAAAATATTTGTAGATATTTCCTTCTTTCCTTTTGAGGGGGAATAAATTACCTGGTGTCATTTGACACTGGCAGATAAGTTCCTCTCCTTGATAAAGCACAAATTTTCTTTAGATTCGTTTTCTTGAACTCATAGGAAAATTGTATAGCAGTGAAATGTTAGGAATTAATCTGAATAGCCAGTGTGAGGTAAAAATGCTCCCTCTGCTCTAATTGGCGTGGCCTGCTGAAAGCCAGCTGTTGGTCTGCCTCCCTTGCTAACTGCCCGGCCTTGTGGCAGATTGCCATAATTCCCCTGTCCCTGGGGAACCATAATAGAGCACTCCCTGAAGTGCTCAAAATCCTGAAGGGAAATTAGGATCTCCTCATTTTTATTTATTTTTTTTTTAAATGGGGTTTCTGGAGTGCTTATGTTCATCCAAAGGACTGTGGGCTATTAAATAGAGGGCGGTTTAAAGGAGGGTTTTTAAAGGCTTTTCTAATTGCCACACCTCCTCCCTCTTCCTCCTTTTAAGTGGCTTTGGACAGTTGCAGAACTTTGATTTTAAATTTGTCTAATCTCTTGAAATATCTAGGTAGGGAAGTCTATTGTAACTGAAAATGGCTTCGGTTCTTTTTTCCCCCCCTTTCTTCCATTCTAATAGATATGTTTAGTCTACTTTAAAAGCTTTCTGGAGAACCTTTTATAAATGGCTAATTTAAGCTTGTCAGGTTTTAATTATAATCTCTCTATACACAAGTTAAGATGCTTAATGCTAGTGAAAAGTTCTGAATACAAAGCAAACCTATGTCAAGTTGCAGAGCACTCTTGCCCGTCTTAATTGCTTCTGGTCTGAACTTTAACCTTAACTCTCCCATCTGTCTTACACACTCCCTTCTCTCATCACAACCACTTTCTTTCTGTAGAGTGCTGAAGATCTGTCTTAATTCTACAGGAATTTTAGTCCAGCAAAATCCTGCCATCATGCTGTGGATGTTCAGTTCCTCCTTTATCCCACTGCAGAATTATTTGCGTTTCTGGAGTGCAACCCTGCTGCCCCAGCTAGCCCAGATCACTCCCTTGCCCCTGCTAGAGTGGGACTGCTTGCAGACGTTGAGGTGCCTCGGCTACAGGAGAAGTGCCTTGGATCGTGATAACTTCTGGTCTCAGTGAAAGTCTCTTCCCAACAGCATCTGTAGTGGCTTTTGTTTGTAGTTTATGGATGTTTTCTTAGGTTGTTTATTCCTTGTAAAGACTGTTGTCTGCCTAATTTTCTAGCCATGAGCCAGCCTTTGTGGCAGAGGTTAGTTGTGTCTTTTTCTTAAGTAAGAATGAGTTTCATTCAGGCTTAGAAAATTAGCCTTGAAAATACTCGGTCATTGCAGATTCCTTCTGGAGAGTGCATTTAAAAGTTTGAATCCAAAATTGATTTGAAAGTACTCTAATCTAAAATAACCCTGATGTTAGCATTGTTGTCTGCAACTCCTGCTAGCCCTGGCGTTCCGGTTCAGCGCATTGGCACACAGTTCCCTGATGCTGTGAAATTGAGACTCATCTGGAGATACAGACTTTTCTAAAAAGGACTGCAGGGCACTTAAGACTCCTTATTTCATTAGTTCAGTGAAGGAGTTCTTTTCAACAGTCATGAATATCATGATGAGGTGGACAAAAACTAAGCAAATCAAGCAGTAGAGATTCCTTTGGAAATGGAGCAGAGAAAAAGCTGCTCAGTAAATCTTTGGCCCTGCATTGTAGCATTTTTGGAGCTGAAGGTTAGTGGTTTAGAATTGCTTTTTAGTTTGAGGTTTCAGGCAAAGCATTAGTAGATATATAGCTGTGCCAAACTTAAGGAGGTACATTTCAGGAGTCTTTCAGTTCTGCACCCTTGGCTAGGTCATATGCTATTGGTTTTTTTCATGTTACTCTACGGAGTATAACCATTGGCATCTTCACTTATGTTGGTGAGAATTAAATAGAACATAATAACTGAATTGAAGAACAGACTTCCACTTTAAAGGGATCAGTTCCTGTACAAAGCAATAGTAATCATCCAGAGGAGCAGGGTGCATTGAGGAAAAGAGTGAAGTGTGAGTACCATCAAAAGTGCAGGCAGCAGGTCATAAATTCTTGTGGTGGTGGACTGAAATTCAACGAATAGGATTAGAAAGCTACTGTAGGTTAATGAAAACAGCTCCCTTAGGATCAGCTTGAATTCAACTCAGTGGTCAACCATAAGAAGGGGAACGTCTTGTGCAATTCCAACTTCTCATCCATATTCTGAACACAGTGATGCTCCTGAATGCTTAATAGATTAGAATGGGCTCTGTTATGGTGAATTTCATATGACTTCTAAGATGCTTTAATGCAAACTAAATGTCATGCTAACTTGCTCCAAACCTTTAGTGCTCACTTTCTCACTTTAGTCTGAAATAGATGGTGAATTGCAGGAGGGTTTTCAGATCCTTTCTGGACATTTCACAAAAAAAAAAAAAAGAAAAAAACCCCAAACAACCGCCCTGTGATTTTACTTGGGTCTCTTCTGTTGTCCAGAGAAATAGTGCTCAAATCCTGTCTCTATACATCACCTCAGAGGAAGTTATTATAGAATGAGTATACAAGAGCTAATGCCAAGAAACCACTTCTAATTCTTATCAGCATAATTTCTTGTAACGAAGGTTAGCATTAATGTCCATCTGTGGCTTGTAAACCCTGACTTAATCAGTTCTGAATAATAAAAGTTAGTTTGAGGCATATAGTTACTAGCCGACTGCAGCTATAGCAAATGTTTAATGAACAGTGTTACACTGGGGTCTTCATGCCTTTCCCTGTGAATGAAAGGGGGAATGGCCAAGAGTAGGACCTTCGCTGTCCTGATTGTGGTAGCAAATTGGAGTAAATCTGTCTGTGGAAGCAAACAATGGCTTAGTAAGGTTTAAGCTAGACCTCAGTAAACAGAAGAACAGAAGCAATGAAAGTATTTAACCTCTGCTTTCTCTGTCTTCTCTATCTTTGTGGCATTAAGAAAACAAATTTAGTTGCTATTATTTACAAGTTCTTTCACACAAACTACACTTAGACCTTTTTCTAGCCCTGCGATATTAAACTGTCTTTGCCAGAGCAGTCAAGTGAGAAGCGTGCTGGGCTCTCTGGGATCAGTGGTGGGATGGGAGAGATCCTTCCAATTTTCGAAGGGGTATGCTTTCCATAAATATCTAGGGTCTTTGTTAAATTGCATTCAAGGCCAGGATATCCAGGGACCTTCTGCAGTCTGAGAATCAGCATTACTGAAGTCCTGGGGTTTTTTGGGGGTATCCTCAGATGGAGGCTGTAACTGAGCAAAATGCATTCTGTCCTCTCTGTCCTCTCCGTGGCACCTGCTAGAAAGGGCAAGTCAATGCTAGCTCAGACTCGACTCTGCCTTCCAGCCACCTCCAGGTGGGCAAAGGAGCTTGGAAGGGAGCAAGGCAAAACTTTCAGGAGCTGGTAGTAGGACTTTCAAGGTAATCTCAGACCCCTGAAGTTTGGCTAGGCATTCCTGTTTTGAATACAGGTGTGGTCCAGATAAATCCAGTGAAGCTGCACTAAATGCAATCTGGTACTGGCACCTCTTCTGAGACTTGTTCATGTACAGCTTAAGCTTACCAAAGCAACTCCACAAATTCCAAGGCATTGCTATGTTGCCACCCTTTTGGAAGGTTGTATAGTGTCATTCAAAACTTCAGGACTTGCAAAAGATTAGGGTATTGTTTATATCCAATAGGATAATAATTCTGCTTCCTCAATCCATAATTATATATTGATTACTCGTGCAGTGGTTACAGATGCAAAACTGAGGTTGTCTTCACACCCATACACTTAATACAGGAATTTGGAACTGTGACCACCTCAGCCTCTCACTTCTGTGACAGGAAAAACATACTGCTTTGAAATAGGAGGGGAGAGGGGGGAAGTAAGGGGCCAGCAGGGTGTGTGGGAAGATGAGATGCTCTCTTAACATTGGTTTTTCTTTGCTACTTTCATGAGACAAAATCCTAGTCTGTTTTATTTTTGAAGTCAGGAGACTGATTATATATTGTAAAAGATCAGTGTTTCCATGGGTGAGTAGTAATTACTGAGTAATGGCTTAAAACATTTCCTGAAGGAACATAAAGCTGTTTTTAAAAGTCAAGAGTACATTAAAAGGATTACCATGTAGATTTGATTTTTAGATAACACTAAAATGGATCCCAAATGGACTTACGAAAAGGCATGCTATCTCTTTAATGGAAAGTGCATGGTCTGACAGCTCAGCATGCAAATAGTCTTGCAAAAGGACTGTGTGTTTTGTTTTTTCCTTTCAACAAGAAGAGAAGGAAATAGCTCTCCTTGCCCTTCTCCTTTCAACTTTTAATAGCAGATGGGTTGATCTGGTTTTGCTAGGAACAGGAGAAGAGGATAGGTTTTGGGGTATATCTGCATCTTTCTGAATCAGTAGGGAGGTGTGTTTCCCAACTTCTAGAAAGTCAACAGCAATGGTATCTCTTACACGGATTGCATTAAGTTAGAGGGATTCTCTCTGCATTCTTTATAGGTGAATCTCTTGGAAATGAAGAAAATAGGCAATAAATGTTAGTCCTTGTGTATTTATTGTGCTAATCTTGTGCAGGCTACCGGCATCAAATATTTGGTGTTGCAGTAAGTTTGGACAGGGGCAAGAGGGGTTGTTATTTTCATACTCCAATAACTTGCAATCACTATAGCATTTGCTATTTCAGAGTTGCCAGAACAACTTTGTAGTGATTGATGGTGTATAATATGCTTTTTTGGCTTGACTAGGATTTCTTCTAGAAACATTTAAAAGAGTATATTTATATTTCATTAAACACAGAGTACCAGGATTCCAAATTCTTTTGTGGTATTGCACAAATTATTGTAGACTCCAAAAGTCTTCAGAAATTTCTATAAGCCTGTGAAAGCTTTAGATTGGAGAGTCATCAATGCCTACATTAAGGCCTGTGACAGATTGCTTCATCAGTGTACACAGAGCAGAACATCAAATGGCCATTTGGCAGTGGGCACTGAAATTCTATTAAGGTTGCCGAAAGCTTAGGTCGACATTGTATACGTCTGCAAAGAGGCAGAAGAAAAGATGATGATGGTGATCATGCAATGATATAGTTCTATTCTCTTTAAAATATTCACATATATAGCATACTAACTCTGTCAGGGTTATGTTAATGTCTCAATGCTAAACTTGAGCTCTGCTGCATCACACATCTTGAAATCTCAGTAGTAATATGTTGAAGGGTGCATTTTAACAGGAAGATGAGAATTGTATAGTATTACATGTGTGCCTGGAAATATTTGACTTGAGTTTTCACTTCTCCAACAGTGTAGGATTTTTAACTTGATATGGGGATTTTCTGTCAAATTTTCTTTCCTTTCTGGAAGGGGATGAACAAAAAACTCCCTGTGTTTAATATTGGTACATAGCTTGTTCCCAAAAGAGCCAAAAACTGAGGGATGAATTCCAACCTTTGTGATCATTTGACTCAGGGACTCTTTTTTTTCCATTGATTTGCCTTTGACACCCAACCCCCTCCCCCCAACAGAAACCTTTGGACTTTATTGTCTTTTCAGTAGTCACCTGCAGATCAGTGGAATATTGAGGAATATGGGAAGAATTCCAGGCTAGTCTTCCCTCATAGAAATTTTCTTGTTTCTGATGTTTTTATGCAGCTGGTAAGATGATTTGAAGGTAGTCTCTTCATTGCCAGACTTTTTTCTGCTACTGACATTGAAGGAGGGTACTGCTTATCTAAAATCAGGACCTTTGCCAGAACAAAGGATGCTGAACTGGAGCTAATTGAGAAAACTTGATCAGAACGTTCTCAGACTAGGCTGAAGGTAGAAGAAATTTGCATGTCTTTTTACTGTTCCCAGTACTTCAAATGGTAAAAATGGGTTTTACTGAAACACTACATTTGCTAAGAGTAAGCTTTGGACATATGCCAATTATGAAAAATTAAAGCTTGAGTAAGCATATTTTATGAGCACAGGGAAATGTTGCTTACTGGAACGATTTATAGAAACTGTTCTGTAGCAACAGTTATTATGGTTTGCATTCAGTCCTGCTGCATTGTGTTCCTTTATAGCCACAGGTTGTCCTCTGGTAAGTGTGACTCTATAATAGATCTTAAGGTGGGTACTCAAAGTCTTAAAACATTTTGGGAAAATGAAAATCTACATTCTAACCCTAAACCTTGGGTCCTGAACCAGGATCTACCTTAGTACAGATGCAGATGATGTGAATGATTACTTTGGATATATTAAGTCTGCCTGAGCAAATGAAAACTTGAAAACAGGATCTCTGCGTAGGAAATTGGAGGGGGGCAATTAAGCCAGTTATAAAGCTTTGGGTCACTTTGAGGCAGCTGAAATTGCCATGGGCTGCTAGACTAAAAAATATGTTTCTCTAAAGTTTGTCTTAAACTGTAGGGCCAAAAAATTTGCTGTGCTATTGGCAGGCGGACCGTGGTACAGTTAAAATAGAAATAATGATAAAAATGTTTCTCACGTTAACTGCTCTCTCTACTACCTTTTTGTCATGCTTGGGTAATTTGTTCAGTAATGATTCAGAAGAAAGAATGCCACAAATGAATTGCTTACACCACTGTAAAATTCACCTGCTGTATATTGCAGCATGAAACTGGAAATGAAAAAAAAAGATTGTGGTCACTCATTGAATAATTTTGATGAATGATCTAAAGCTTGTTCATAAGCACTGAGTTTCAAGTACTCAGTGTTCCAAATATAATGTTTTAATTGGTTATACAGATGACATGATGAGTTTCACCTTGCTGGCCATAATTTTTCAATAAAATTCTTGGTGAAGATGCCCAAGACAACGTACTCTCAGTTCAATGGAAGTGCATGGTGTAACTTGTTTCATAGGGTGTAGTATTCATAGAAGGTGAGTAATACAATACTGAGAACACAAAGTGAGTTTCTTTTTAAGGGAATGAAATTCACTGCGTTTTTTTGGCAATGACTGTCTGCATTTACTTAAGTGGGTGATGCAGGGCTCTAATGCTTTTAAATGATATCAGATCCTCTGATAAAAGACATAAGACTGCAGCTTATTTATTGTGATGAGACAGGAGTTAATAAGATTACTCCTACTCTTCAGTTACTTTTTCATCTTTTTCAGCCAAGTGCTGGAGTTTCTGTTAGCAGGCAAAAGGAGGTCAGCTCATTTAAAGAGTGTCAATGCTAGAAATAAACATTTTTTTCCCTCAAGTGGAACTCTGAAACCTAAGCGCAACTGCCAAAACTCTGATCTTTAAACCAGAATTGCTTTTAGCACTGGAATGCAGTATCCCTATAATAACCACTTACATAAATTACAAAAAACTCTCTCACATAAATTACAAAAAAAAATCCCACTTACATAAATCACAACACCCCCCCAACAAAAACAAAAAAACAACAAAAAAGAGAAAAGAAAGAATTGTAACGTAAACATTCCATAATTGAGGTCTTTTGATAGAGGGGTTGTTCAGCAATAAGGTAACTGTATCTGAAAGGCATTACTCAAGCACAAATTTGTGGTGCAGACTAAAACCATAATTCCAGTACTGTGTTGTACAAGGTGTTGTATAAATGCACAGGAAACAATGCTCTGGAGTGGTTGTCTCAAGCCTTTCAGAGATTAGATATATTTTGTGTGTGCAGTTAACTGCTTTGTTGTTGAGCAAGCTTTTATGGGAAAAGTAGCTAATCTGAGGAAACGGTTTTCTTGTTTGCTTTTTTAATAAATAAATAAATAATCCAGATCCCCCAAAAGCCACACACAAAAAGAAAGAAAAGAAACCAAAAAAAACCCTAAGAAAACTTGCAGAGGGAAAGAGTTAAAGCCATCTGCCTGAAAGCATTGTGTAAAACATACACACAGTGTTGGGGAAATAAGCCAATTATGTGTGCTTCGCAGGAGGTGGGGGACTGACTTTTGTGTATGATTAGTTCTTTTATTTAAAGCAAAGATTTTCAATAGAATAACTAATTAGCTGTCATAAATAGCAAATTGAAGATTTTGGCCAGATTCCTTAGGGAGTGTGGGAGGACATCCCTCCTCCCACCCAGTACTGTAAGCTCTCCTCATTAGAGTTGTTTTTAGTTCTCTGTGGTGGTAATGAGGAGTGCAGTGGTGGCACTTCTCAGAGCCCCCTCTAACAAGGCATGAAACGCAGGTGGAGGAGAACAGTCCTGAGCTCCTACTGCTTTCACTCAGCACATGTGGGTGTAGTAGAGGGCTTGGTTAGGAGAGGGGGAGACCAAGATGGGCTGCAGGAGGTCAGAGGGTGGTCTGAAAACTCCCAGTGATGTAGCCTGTGTTTTATGTTCTGGACTTGACTGTGTAAAATACAGGCAAGCTGCAAAGCCTTGAGGCATTTATCATTAGCCCTCAGTCCTGCATTACTCTTTCAGACCAATTAACCTTTAGAGTTGCATTAAAGAAATTAGGTGGTGAACCTCGATGCTTTCAAAGGGGACCGGTAGCTCTCTTGCAGACCAGCACACTGTGGAGCTGCACGCCCTAGGACCATTGCAGATAACTGTTATTTAAAAGGTCTACCATTTATAAAAAGTTCCCAGGCTCTCTTGGAAATGAGGCTTTATGAACAGTGCTGTTAGAGGAACTGCAGCTGATTGCCATGTGAATAGAAATATCAGTAAAATGGCTTAGCAAAATTTAGTGGTGTACTTAGTGGACACTTGCGTTACAAAGCCAGCTGAATAATTTTACAAAATGACCCTGACTGAGAAGATATGGGCTGATTAAAGCTGGTTTGTCCAACTGTGAACAGAGGTAAAGTTTAGATTGCTTGCTACAATAACAGCCTCTTTAGACACAGTCATAAATTTCCGTATGTCCAGAGGTGGTGTCTATAATTTTTTAATGTGCATTGGAGCTCTGAGCACTCAGAACAGGTTTTGTTTTGTATTTACCAGCAGCAAGTCTATTAAGTTGCAGAGGGCAAAGAAGGGAGTGTAGGTAGCCAAAAATAGAAAGGCTTCATCTACTGTTTCTAAGAAAAGATAGCGATGGATGGCTAGCAACAGGAGGTGGGAGAGCAACTGGATGGCACTTTTTACAATTTGATAATCAGCATTCCCTTTGTGGTCATGTATTTAAACGTGTGAGTGTCCAACTGTTAATCTTCCTACCTCTGCAACACTACTTCTCATTTTCTAATCCTTGCCCATAGAGCACATATGAAATTTGTTGCAGGTGAGCCCTTTGGTTCTTGACAGCCCCAATTAGATACCATGTGCCCCTGGTTGAATTGAACCAAGTATCTTGGTATTTTGTTTTTTGTAAATACTGGCAAAAGAATCTACATAGACAAAGGAAGCAGCAGCACAGTCTTGCAGTGGGGTAACTTGCAAAAAGAAAGAGCAGTTTTGCAGGGATTTCTGCCTGCAAAACCTAGACTGCTTGAGGTTTGCTGGAAGGGAGACAGGAGGATTGAGGTTGGATTTGGTGTTGGCTGTGCCCTTTCTCTGCATTGCTCTGAGCATGAAAGGGGTTAATCTTCTGAGATGCTGCTCTCTTGTTGCTTGGAAATGACATGGCAAGCATGTAAGGAACCCGTGCTGATCAAGTTTGGCAGTTTTTGAAATTTTGTTTCACGCCTTGCCTGCTGTGTCAACTCACCAGCTAATTGCAGCTGCAACTTTCTGTAGTGGTGTGTGTGCTCTGTACAGACCAGTTGGTTGGGATGTCAGAGGGAAGCCTCACAGACCAAAATGTAATTTCAAAACACTGAATCTGACCAGCAGACACTGACCTTGCTCGTTATTATCTGAGTGGGAATAGCAGCTTTGAACATCATATGATCTCTGAAATGGTACCTTTTTTTCATTACAAAGCCCCCTGCTGAACGCTGACCAAATACATAGCTTTTTTTCTTGCTTAAGGTAGTGTTTAAATATATATATAACCATTCCTTCGCTAGTTATTAGAAGAAAATCAAAGTGTTATATTCCCCTTATTCGCAGAAGTCTCTCCTAAGACAGTGGTGTGCTTGCAATAGTGGAAACTGAGACAGTGGCAGTGGATGATGGCTGCCAGGGCTACAGGTGGAAGAACCACCACTACAGCTACATCAGAGCTATCTGAGATGCTCCTAACCTGCCAACCCACCCTTACCAAACAAATCAACCTCTCCTAATGGTCCAGCCAGCGTTTTGTCCCCGCACAGCCCCTCTTGTGCATTGCCATGCTGCTGTTAACAGTAGACTCCCTTTAAGGCCCACTGGTTTCAAAAGTGCCTGAGGGTCTTGGGTAGTCTTGTCTGGCTGAAGATCTCATGTTTCTCAATCCTGAAGATGATTTCAAACCCCTCCCATGCAGCAGTTCTCCTGTGAGGGGTCTTAAGGGGCTGCAGTTGTCTACAATCTGCATTCTAAAATCTGCAGGATTCTCAAATTTACCTAGATGAACCCTGCAGAAAGAATCATTATGACCTCCCTTGAAAGAAATCCTCCCACCTCTAAGGATCTACAGCTCATATTTAGAAAACCTGTTTGGGGGGTTGATTCGCTGATGCCTAGCGCTTCTATATTAAAGGATTGGTACATCTAGGTCTTAGTTTTCATAGGTGCAAACTTATTTTCTTTCATCATTGGTAATGATCTTGCACAGTTTGCAAATGCAAATCCATGTATGCATCCTTCTCTGCCTCACTGTGAGGCAATCTCTTCTCATGATGTGCTGTTTTCCTGGTGCAGAGTGGAAAAAGCATGTGGTGGAGGTTTTAAATTTTCTGAAAAAGAAATTATTAAAAAAGTGAAGCTCCTCTTTTGCTCCTAAAGTGTAGTCTGAAAAAAAAAAAAAAGTCCCGAGTCCTGTGTCCAGAACCACAGGGCTTCTTCCCTCATTCTTGTTTAGAACCTTTTACCAGGAGCGCAGGAATTGTGCAGTCTGACCTCCAGCACCCACAGTATATTCTGTTTCTGACACTTCCCTGTCTATTCCCTCTTTCTGAATGTGCAGGTGTCTCTCTGTGACTGTGTATATAGGAATTCTCTCAGGAGTGTTACAGCTTGCATATGTGGCAAGCAAACATGGATTTAAGTTTTTGGTTAATTATTCCATGTTTATCACTGGTGTCAAAAGTTTACTTGTGGTAACTTTGCAAGCAGGTTTCAAGTGCATCATGGCAAAGAGCAGGAGGGCTTTTTAAGTCTTAAGAGTTTTTGAATGTTACTTGACCTGTCTCTGTGCTGCTGAGACCACTTTGATAACAAATGGATCAATATCTCACTGTTTGTGTAGAAGTGTCTTAAGTGCTATTGTCGTCTGCTTGCAGCTCTGACAAAGCAATTATTACTGTAGGAGTGGTGGGTTTTACATGTGCTGAGCATTAGCCACTGTCAGGTCACCCTGGCTTTTAAGGAAAGCAGCAAATGTCACTTATTACAGTGGCACTGACTTGATCTTCTCTGGTTAAGGGACTGTTAATAATTCTGTTATCAAGCTGCTACTTCCTGGGACATCCAGTACTTCCTACGGAAATGATGGCTTACCTTGTTTTAAGAGCGTGTAAGCAGTGACACTGGCTCCGTAGCCGCTGTCCCCTCATCTCTGCATTGGTTAAGCCCACAGCTGGCTCGTTATAGACTCAGCATTGCCATTTTGAGTGACTGACATTAGTAAAAGTAAAAATCAGTACCCAAGTAAAATCAAGGCTCCAGAGAACATGGGATTCTGGCATTTCAGTGAGTTTATTTCTGCTTTCATCATCTCCTGTCCCCTTCCTCCCTCACAGTAAAATCCTTGTTTATTTTTTCATCTTGCCTTTTGATTTCATAAAATTCTCCCCTGCCTCCGTCTTCAGCTGAGAAGAGAGAGGGGTCTCACGCTCACGTCGTTGCTGGCCATGGGAGGCACTTTCGCTTGGCGGAGACGAAAAAGCTGGAGATAGCAGCATAAGGAAGGCAACCACAGCAAGTCTCCACAAGCTTAGTGACTTGAGTGTCCTGTCACCACCTCATACTCAGCTAGTGTTTGCTTTGCAGTCCCAGCAGGGATTTCCAGGGAGGAAAAAACTCCTGGGTTTTTTTTTATTACCTTCTGCAGTGGTACAAGAGGAGAAGGAAAGCTCTTGATTTACTTAAAGACTGTGGCTTCACTAGTGGTGGTGGGGCACTGGTTGGGTTGTTCTCAGCAGTCCTCAAGGGCTTTTGATTGACAGTTATTTTAGAGCAGCCTCTAGGCTGCTCTAGCTTTCACTGAAGCCTCTGTGACCCCGGGGTCCATGAAAGAGGAAAAACAGTGGCATCTGACATCTTTTTATACCTACTTCTTGCTTTTTCCCATCAAGCTTGATCCAGCCAACATGTTGAACTGGGAGTACGTACAGTGGTGGCCCTTCTGATCTTCGTAATTACCTGTGGCAGGTAATTAACAACACAAGGGTACTGATAATGAGGGGAAAAGCAAACATTGACACCACAGCCAGTTTATTCTGCTGCAAGATGTTACTTAAAAAAAAAAAAAGCAAGCCTGGAGCTTTCTGTCAGCCCTATGCTTAGGAAAACATGGCTCTGTTTCTGCAAGTGTCACACTGCCACTTACCCTGTAACAGCAAATGAAGTTAAAGTTCCTTTGACCATCAGCTTCTTGCAGTATGAACTACTTGTGATGAAACCAGCAGCAGTATTTGCTCACAGATCTACCTACAGCTCACAGCGGTACCCCAAATGGAGGAGATCTATTCAAGCTGTTTGTCTTCTAAATGAAATGCTCTGTTTGCATTGTAGGTGTTCCAATGTTATCTGTACAACCCAAGGGGAAGCAGAAGGGCTGTGCTGGCTGCAACCGGAAGATCAAGGACCGGTACCTGCTGAAGGCTCTGGATAAGTATTGGCATGAAGACTGCCTAAAGTGTGCCTGTTGTGACTGTCGTCTTGGAGAGGTTGGATCAACTCTTTACACAAAAGCAAATCTCATTCTTTGCCGCAGAGATTATCTGAGGTAAATAGAGGGACATACTGTGGGCTCTTCCCAAAGCCATTCAGTGTGCTGCTAGCTGTTTGTCTTTCTAAATCTGTACTACAAAACACGTACCTGTGCATGGTCAGCCCTGCCCAGAAGAGGTTGGAGATTCTTCCTCTGTCAAAGCATGGCTTTTTATTTGCATATAACATATTCAGGCAGGCATCCTATTTTCAGGTCAAAGTAAAAGGAGCAGGGCATGATTTAATTCTATTATTATGAACCAACAAGAGAAAACAGTGCTTGGTTTGAAAAGAGTATTGATTCTTCTTGCATATCTTTCGTGTTACAGCCCTGCATATTGACTGAGGTCTGACCAAACCTATACCTTTACTTTTGCAGTGACAGCTTTTAAGTAGTCTTCTAGAGCTTATATTCAGTAAGGTTCCTCCTGAGAGGCTCTTGTCTCTTCCCTAAGTAAACAGAGCAAACCACTCAAAATTACAGATTAGCTTCAAAAAAATTTTTTTCACAAGGAAGTTGCAGAGACCATCACTAACTCTTGAGTTAGAACTGCCCTGTCAGTGTGTGTTTGCAATATGTAACAGGTAGGATTTTTTTGCCTGGTGTGTATGGGGCTTTAATTCAAAACACTTTATATAAACACAAATTAATTTTAATAAGACAGCAGGACTAATGCAAAGGTTATTATGAAAGTCATGCTGCAAAACACTCCTTTTGCTTTGCTACCATGTGTTTTCTTTTTTTTAGGAATGCACTCATAGCATTTGTTATGCAACCGCAACCAGCAAACACATCTGAAACAAAATGTAAACAACATGCTGTTTTAAGATAGGGAGATGAAATGCCATCTTAACCTGTGGTGTCCAGGGTCTGGCTAGTTTAGTCTAGCTTCATGTATTTCAATGTAAAACATATTCCTAAAAGTCTCGAATAAATATTTTCTTAGTAAACTTGAACAAACAACTCTCTAAAAATGAGAGGGTAAGCACTAAGCCGAATAGAAGAAATAAGTCTATTAGCTGATATATGGGAGCTGCCACCTTACCTTTACGCCAGGTGGTGTACCAGAGAATCCTGCTGAGGATTTTTGATAGTGTTTGAGTTGAAACTCCAGGCCACACCTGAAATGTCTCAGCTGAAAATACTACCACACAGGCAGCAGTTGCAGGCCAACAGTGGGTTATGTGGGATGCATCCATAAAACATAAGTAAGGAGGATCTTGGGTAAGGGTGGAACACATGGAAGGGGAAAGACAGGATAAGCAGCATTTGGAAAGGTGCAAATGATGTGATGAGGAAAGAATTAACTCCTCACTATCATGAAATAATTTTTGCAGTTTAAGTCTTGAGTATTTACTGATGACACAAGACACTTGCTCTGGAAGTATCCACAGTTAACCGTGTCTCTGTAAGCTCGAGAAACCGAGCTCCTAAAGGTTCTTTAACACACAAATTTCTAACTCCAAATTAGCATTTTAGTTCCTCACTGACCATCCTTCAGTTGAGCTGTAGTTTCTGTTTAGCGGACATAGGTATGAAGTGTCAATGAAGAATATAATAGGTCCTGATCTTCCCTTGTCAAGGATTGCATAATTTCTTTTCATCACAATATCACAACTGCATTGTGCTAGGTGCTAATCACAAAAAACCCCAAAAACTTTCAGGTGAGCTTCTTCCAGGAGCAGTCTTCCTTCCAGAAACCATAGGCTGCATTAGTTTTTGGAGTGTTTCTTTATCCTTTGTTGTATTAAAATGCATATCTTGTTTGCACCTGGCTTGGTGATATGGGCTTCTAAACCAGCCATTTTCCTCTTCATTATTTGCCGCTCTTCTAGACTTTGACATTTGTACCCTTGACAAAGTTTTGTGAGTGTTGTTTTTATTTTAATCTGACCCGAAAGATGAATATACAGTGTCACTCTACATGTTGTAGATCCCTGCTAGAAATACTTGACTGGGCAGTCATTCCCATTTATATTTGATTTTTGAGACCTATGAGCTACCCCATGTTTTGTCCGTTTAGTAAGCTCCGTATTGATTTTGGATTGTTTTAGTTTCATAACAAAAAAAAATGAGTGACATCAAATCAGACACGTTAAAGTACCAAAGGAGAGCAGTATTGATGCTGTTAAACTTAGAAGAGCCTTTTTATCACTGTAGTTGTAGAGCATTTCTTTCTTTTCTTGGTTTATGCTGAGAATGCTTACTTGGGACAGAAAGTCTTAACCTGTGATCTTCTCACTGACCCCTAGATGTTTTGACTTTCTGAGGCACACTAAAAGTCTGTGCTATACAGGAGAGAAGCCAGGAGTTGCAAAACACAGAAAAGAGCCCACATCATGTCTTCGAGAAGATAGGACAATTTGTGATATGAAAAATGGAAGGCAACAGTTTGGCCTAGTGTTTGACCATGTCCACATACCTTCTATCACAGCAGCAGTTAAGTGTGATCTTTAAAACAAGCTTGTTCTGTGCCTGAAAGGGATCTCGTAGACCCTCTACCTCCATTTGTTGGGTTAGAATAATCCCTGGTCCACCAAAAGGAGATACTATTGCTGTTTGTGCAGCATGGTTATATGTAGAGAGAAGGCTTATGTAGCCTGGTAAAACAGGACCAAAAGTTCTCTGTGGGTATTGTGAATAAAAATAGTGGACACCTACCCATATCGCAGTAGGGTACCAAGCGTTTCAACTGTCTCCTCTAGGTCTCTGGCTAATCTCAGCCTCCTCAGATGATGCTACTAATTTTGGGGCAGACAGCGTGTTACTGCTTCCTACTTTAAATCTTTTTCCCCTGTCTGAATTTAGTGGTCAAAGCTGCTGTAAAGGACTAGAAATATTTCTTACTTGTTGCTTATTGGGCATGTTATATCCTAGGAAATTTAGACAGTTTTACAGCTCTGATGTTTTGTGTTCTTGACAATAAGTTTATACTGTTTCTGGAGGGGTTGTGCTGCACTCCTGGATTCTGTTGCCCTGATGCTAAGGAACCATTCCAGGGTCCTAGGAAGGGATAAGGGCATTGCTATGCAATCTCATAGTTCATGGAAGTTTAAAACAATTTTATTTTCTACTTTAATACATCTTCTGTTGCCTTCTACACATAGCATTTCTTTATATGAAGGAACTACAGTTACTATCACTGTCTTCTTTACTGTCTGTTCACTCCTAGTAATTTGAATTTTTCTTCCTGGAGAATTACCCATTTCTGTCATCATACAATTCCTTCTCTTTAAATGTTCTAAAGTCTCAATCTGCACCTTTTTTTACCTTGTTCAACAACTTACAGTACTTGTTCTACTAGTCAAACTTTAGCAAAATTCATTCCTAAAAATAAGTTTTCACACTTCACAATTTATTTGCATCAAAAAGGAAATACTTTATCTGGAGGACAGTCAAAGATATTTATTGTTGGCCACTCCCTCTGTATGCTTTTGAACAAGAACAGGATGAATATTTAATAGGTCAACCCTCATGGGAAAAATTAAAAGCTAGACTGATTTTGCACCCATAAATGTAAATATATATTATATAATATCTGAAATAAAAAAGGAATATAGCTGTGTAATGATCAGGAGAAAAAAAATCAGTATTTCATAATCTTTTCATAGACCAAAATTTTTTTTAATTTATCTGCACATCAAGTATGTAGTTCAGGAATACATTCTTCATTACTTGGTGAGATATACTTTCCCTCTGCTTGCACAGTTGCAATCTACAGGCATGCAGCAGACTTGTTGCTGCAAAGGAGCTGCAAAGACCCAACCAACAATTACCACCCAGCATCAGTCTCCCACTTACCTTGTGGCTGTGGAGACAGCAAAGTATAGGTGATTACCTATATGCAGAAAGGACTCCCAGAATATTTTGGGCAGTTTAGTAATTAAGTGATTTCCAGGTCTGGTCTCCTGCTTTCATTACCCCTCCTACAGCTGAAGGCATCATTGGACCAAGAGCCCCTGTGCTATGGTTGTCAGTGAATAGTGTTTCTGCTGTACTGGAGCAGCTGTGGCTGCTGCAGGGATCAAGGACAGGGATGAATCTCTGGACTTCTGCCATTGGCATGGGGCAGAGCACTGGGACAGGAGCATGGTTAGCTTCTGCCCCGCTGCGTCAGCGTTGATTTCAAGCCACCTTTGTCCAAGGTGTTGGCAGTGTGGTGGGCTGTCAGCCACACACGCTGCTCCTCAGTGGGATTTTTAGAAGAAATCTTTCAAATGTATTCCAGGAGCTGCTAGCAGACCATAGCCTGATCATTTGTTTCAAAAGATAAACTGTCATCATTGCTTGTGAAGGAACATTTGTTAACCTTCACATTTCATAAAACACTTTCTTGCTCATTTTTTAATCATGAAAGATGAAATTGGATCTCAAGTTGTTATCCTTGCGGTATCACCTCAGTTTCCAGCTGTGTCTAGATGTATCTTTCGATACATTTCATCTGAGCAAATAGATTTACCATTTGTTTCATAATCACAGTTCCAGCTTTCCTGCCTCTAATTATTTTTGATAAGTAAATGCCATTGAAGAAACTGCTTCTGGGACCGACTTGCTTAGTTTGCAGCTTGGATAGCTCCTCACAGCCCCTATGCAGCAATGTGTGTTTGTTCCTAGGCATAATTAAGCATTCACTAGGCTCCAGTTCACGGGGATGATTTGGGTGTTGCATTAAGATTTCCCAGGAGGAGCTGACAAGTTAAATTTCACTGTGAAGTGCTGACGAAGAACGTGAGTTTTTCCTTTTTTTACTCAGCATGGTGCCCTCACTTGAGCAAAGGTGTATCAGGCTCACTTTGACAGGAACAGAACTGTTGCTTCTGTGCGTTTGATATGCTGGTTTTGGGAAAGTTTTTCATCATTTAAACTGATTAGGGCCTTAATTAGACTCAAAGGGAGCTCAAAACTTGCATTAAAAAATGACTGTGAATCAGTAGTAGAGGTAGGCTTTCTGAAAAACCCTGATGCTCTTCTTGGTGAATTTCTTGGAAATTCTTTTTTTCCCATTCCCCATGTGTTTTAATCAGTGCTGCAACCTTAGCACAGTGTTGATATGACAACTTGAGTGTGATGTCAGTGCCTCAGACAGGTGGAAGAGCCCTGTGCACCCCATCTCGGACATCCTGGCAGGACTGCCATCCCCTGGCACTGGTGCCTCTCATGGAGGCTTCATCTCCACCCTGGGCAGTTCCCAGCCCAAATGAGTCAACTGCCTGATACTGGAGTTTCCAGTTGTTGGAAACTGGTTTTGCTCTGCTCCAAATGCCCCAGCAGGTTCCTTCTATTAATGAATTGCTTTGGAAGCCCTTTACATGAAGCGTTTTGTATCCAGCAAATGTGCAGGGCTTAATTTTGTGGCAGGATATGGAAAGCAATCTTGCACAAACAAAGGCCCCCTGGTCTCTGGCACAGGAGGACACAGGCAAATGCCCTCCTTCTGGTGGGCTTCTCCAAGTTGCTAACAAAGGCACTAGGCTGAGCAATTAAACCATGCTGGATGTGTAAGCACAAGTCTTCAGAAACTGATAAGTGCCTGCCGAAACTAGCAGAATTTAATTTAATCTACCAAAACCACCACTCATACTCTGAATATAGCTTCATCCTGCAGAAACTGCAACATCTTTGAAGCAGCAAGGAGGGTCTTTGGGATTTTTTTTCCACCAGAGGAGCATGGTGCATGTGCAGGCACTGAGAACGTGGCCTGCCTGCTTTTGAAGAGACACATTCAGCATGGGAAGGAGAGGTATAAATGCAATGTGTCTGAACAAATGATATCTGCTCAGAGCCCAAAAACATTGCAAAATGGAAGTTCTGTTTTTTCTTCACAACAGGAAGGTCTTACATGCTAGGTAGGACACCCTTGTTTCTATACTTGCTATCTACACAGCTTAAGAAGGATTAATTAGGCTCTAAATACAGTGGGTTTCGCAACATTTATGTGCTTTTGATACTGAAGAACTTTTGGTTTTTTTCTCCGTAGTACCTGGTCCTCGTCCAGGACTTTCTCACAGCCCATTGCCTTTTATGATATACAAGCAGTGCTTGGTTTGTTCACTTTCTTTTTTTTTTTCCTTCTCCTTCCTCTGCACAACCTCCAAGTGAGGAAGAAAGCTTATAGGGAGTAATTCTTCCTGGCTGTGGTATACTAGTATGCCTCCAGTGCTTTTAACCTTTTGGTTCTCTGACTGCTGTTTTTAAACTCCTCTAAGAGGACCTTGTTGCACGTGTTCAACAGTGCCAGAGAAAACCAAGATGGATTTTAAAGTTGGTGGCTTCAGTTATGCCACGTAAGAAAGACTGGGGCAGGGGAGAAATACTTGGACTGTACAACGCCACTGTAAATATCTACTGAAAATACAGAGAGAGACTGAAGTAGTAATAGTAACTGAACAATCAGAAATATTCTTAAACTAAAAACAGATGTCCTTAAGCAATGTTGAAGTTTATGCCCAGTGATCTCTGTACTAGTACGTTCACCAGGCCAGAAGGCTTTTTAGTGCTGTGCTGGTTCAACTCCTCCCACTATGCTGTCCATGAATGCCAAACCCTTTGAAGCCCTCATAGAGGACAGTTTGACCAACTTCATTAGTATAAAAATGCATTTCCTTTCCTTCAGCTACTTTTACTTCCCACTGCAACACTGAAAACACTGTCCTGAACTGAAGGGTGCATTTTATTTAACATGTTGAATCATTTATCGCTAAGACTTTATCTGAATATTACACAAAAGCTGATTACAGGGAAGTGGGGAACCTGGAGTCTGAAGTTCCTTTTAAGCTTATTTGTTTTATCTTTTTAAGTAACATTCAGGCTTTTCCTGCAATTATTGGTATATTCAGTACTTTGGTCAAATCAGACTTGTAGCTCAGCATCGCTCTAACATCCACAGATGGGAAGAATGCCAACTGCAAGCTGTTAAAAGTTGTCCTCTTGGGAAGACTAGTTGTTGGTTTGTTTTAAGTGGTAAGGGCAAAACCTTTTCTTTTCCTCATGATAAGTTTCAGGTACATAAAGTAAGTCTTATTCTATATCAGGTCCTGATGGAGTTAGGAAATTAATGACAGCAGACAGGTAGGGAAGGTGTATGGAAAAATCTGTTTCACCTACTAGCTGGAGAGGATATGAGCATGGGGTTTGGTAGCTCTTCTAAAACTTGTGTATTCAGATAACGTGGATATATAAATACATAGAGAAATATGTAGTTCTACACAGTATCTGCAAATTTAGGTATTTATCTGTAGATAAGCATTTAGTCCTCTTTCAACTCAGAATTCTTACCTTTCAATGTTGACAGAGCCTATTGTTTCAGGGAATTATCAGTCTAGACTCAACTGTTTAATTTTGAACATGTCTTGTTCTTGTGTTGTTTAAAAAAAACCCAACTGACATTTCTAACCTATCCTTTCTGTACCACTTGTTATTTATGTGTACCTGGCCTGGCTGCTTTTTTTTTTTTTTNCTTCTTTGAAGTCAAGTGCCCCAAAATTTTCACTCTTTTGGTGGAGGGAATATTTTCTCCATCTTTCTTGATTGCAAGCTGCTAGCTTGTCAGACACCAGGCTAGAGATAGAAGAAATGGGGACTCTCCTTGCGGGCAATGGTTAGAACAGATTGTTGTTTCTAGTGGTGACAGAAATAGGCAATTGGGTTCTCAGTTTAGCTACCCTGCACATTTTTGTTAACAGAAAAATCTGTTAAAAGGTGCTAAACTTAATGTGTTCTCATGAGAAGTTTCTTGCTGTTTCCTTTACAGTAAGGATCCTTTACCATTCTTTTCCCCCCAAAATCTGTAGGGTGCTGTGGCTTTGCTATAGTTTCAATTAATTTCAGGTATATAGATGGAGTTGGTGAGGTCAGGATCATTTTGCAGAAAGCTTCTCTTTAGCCCAGACAAGACTAAGTAAAAAGCATCCTGCAGCAGTTGCCTGCTGTTTCCAGGAGCTATCCCTTCTTTTTCCCATTAATTCATTTGCATTCATTGCTGCTCCTGTATGCCAATTAGCTTTAATTTTTACTATACACACTGACATCAATGGCCAATGAGAACAGTGCGTAGCAGGGTTTTTAGTGTGCCTATAAACTACAGAAAATTGTCCTTGGACAAACTCTTGCTTTTAGACTGGCTGACAACAATAGACATGGTTAAGTTTAGGCTAAGAGCCATTAAACATAATTACTACCACAGGGTAAAAGTTTAATTGTGCTAAATTTTAAGTCTGCATAGTGTATGCTCCTTTACAAGCTGGCTAGGTCTTCCCGTTACATAAGGGGAAATAAATCTGTATTTTAAAATTGTTGCCTTTTAACTTCAAAGGTAGATGAAAAAATTAGGGTTTTTGGAAGAAGCAAAACAACTCAAAACTGAAACCTTTCTGTATTTCCAGCTTCTTTTATGCCAATGGCTCCAAGCTGGTAAGTAGATGCTGAGTGAGCATCTTCTAATTATTTTTATTAATGTGCTTCAACTTTATGTACTTAAATGTGTGAGAGAGTGTTGCATCTGTTATGAAGGTGTCTGAGAGACAGAATGCAGATCAGTTTGTTCATGTGGGTTATTTTAAATTTAACCACAGATGGGGCTTGGGAAAGTTTTCTTCCTTGTCTTCTCTCCCCACTCCAATAATGTTAAGCTCCCCACCTCAGAAAGTTTCAGCTCAAGTAGCTTCTAAGTAAGTGGATAGCAGAGGTGGCAGGTTTTTAACAAGCAAACAAACAAAAAAACCCCACGCAGAATTCTGTGTTTATTTTGCTTTTTCTTCCAGCAGATTAAAAAAAAATCACTTTCACTGAGCTACAAGTTAACAACATATTTTTAGGAGCGTGGTGAATAATATACAGGGCTCTAAATCACTCCCTGAAAAGCAGATTAAAATTAGGAAGTGGTGGAATAAGTGTGAAATGTTCATCTGTTGGATAAGGGAGGGTATGGAGGACTGTGGAACTTGATAGAAGAGAAAAAGATTAGCACACTGACTAGCTGGAAGCTATGTTTATGCAGACACTAGAAAGCAACACAATTTCAGCTGGACAGAACATAAGCTTCAGATCTTATGCAAACAGTCAAAGCTGTTTAACAATTGGTTTGCCCCCAAAACCCCTGAAAGGAGACAGGTGACTACGATGCCAAATACATTTTTCATGTTTCTTAAGCTAACTGTTTAAATAGTTAAGTGAACATCTGTCCAAATTTCCCCATCATTTCCATTTAGAAAAGTCTCCCATTTGAAGGCTGAAGAAAAGCGCCTGCTTAACAATGCAAATGGTGCTGTCTGGGGCCCCTTTATTTTGTTTAATCTAGATTGAGCTCCACACAACTGTGATGCTAATGAATAATGGATATTTTATACTTGTGCATGTAGCAGTGCTGGGCAGAGAGCAAATCTAGGATTAAACTCCCAGTTTCCCTACCTAATGTATTTGACTCAATTTTTGAATTAGCTGACTTGGGTACTCTTAAAAATAGATGTCTGGTTTTACAGAAAATGGCAAAAACCTGGCAAAAGCTGTCAAGTTTTGCTGTTCCCAAGTGAGGAAGGGGACAACTAAGTTGGGGGAGGGAGAGATGTCTGTATTAATGGCTTGATTTGTGAGCGGGTGCTGAATAGGAGCCAGGGCGTTTCAGGGTGGAGACCTGTATGCTTTTCAGTGCCACATTTTTTCAGTCCTGTCTGCTGGTGTTAGGCAGCCACGCACTATGCTTAGCCGCTTTCCTGCCTGTGGGAGCAGGACCAAGCTGGAGTCAGCTTGCAGGGGTAAAGTGACTGCCCCGGTACGGGTTACATAGTCTTAAGTTTGCTAATGCAAGCTACATAGCATAGCTGGGATTTTACTCTGCCTTTCAGCTCTCATTTGATGGAGTCAAAGGAGAATAAGTTTTAGTACTTCCTTTGCAGTTTTTCTGTCCTGCAGAAGTGTTTCTCTTCGGTTTGCATTGTTTCACTTTCAATGAAAAGGTAGTGCTGTTTCTTCAAAGGAAGTCTTGGAGTTTTCTAGCCATGCCTATTTGAAAGACCGCTGATACCACTTCTAATGAAAAGTAAGGGTAGCCGTTTTTTATAGGTGGTGAGCAAGCTGATTTTGGTAGCACAGCACAGTAGGAGGGTGGGAGTCTTGTGGAGACATTTCTGTAACATTGCTGGGTGTTTTAATTCACAATTACTGGCCAGTAATTATTAGCATTGATTAGCTTGGCAAATTGCAGGTTTAGAAATTGGTTATAGATTTTCCTGATGCTTCTCCTCTGTGTGTTATGGAATCAGCCAGAACCAATGGCTTGAAATAAACCGTGAGCCCGAATCCGTCTGCAGGCAGTGACGCGTTGCACATGCAGAGCTAATGGTCGGCAGGAACCATACATCTTGAGGTTCATCACCCCCAATAATATGATTTTTGTCATCTCCTAAGTAAAGTAACTAAGCACACACATATTGACCACAATCTTGGGTGAAACTTTGTTTTGCGGCCTATTGATTCGTGCCCTGGCAGGTTCATGTGGCTTTGTTGTCGCAGGGGCGTGCTGCCCCTGGCATATGCAGGGGTCTACAGGGACATCTTGGAGAAGGGGGCTGGGAGAAGAATGCTGCAGTCTTGGTTGAGTCCCCACGCGGGAGCTGTAACAGCAGCAGACATCTGGGGAGAGAGATAGTGAAAGCCAAGATGAAAATGGCAAAGCTTCCAGTGCTGAAGGGCTGTCCTGGAGGACTGAGGAACTGAAGTGGAACGGCTGAGCGTGCTGTTCAGGCCTCGATGGAAGGGCTTAGCTGGTTCCCGGGAGGGACACAGAGGCAGGAGGAGAGGGGCACAGCCAATAAGGAGGGCTTGCTCTCTGCGATGCCTTGCAAAATGCTGTTGTACTTATCACAAGAGAAAATGTCCTTTTTTCTTTTAAACAGCAGGTAAGTAAAGTTCTTCCTGAGCTATATTATAGCGTTTCCTGCCAGAGTTGGCAAAGTTTGCAGGTCTTCTGTGTCCTGCTGCGAGACGCTGCCAGCCTATCCCCCATTTAGGTTGTGGCCAGGTGCAGGCAGGGCGAGCACATGTGGAGTAGGATGAGCGGCTCTGATTATGTACCCCACCACTGCAGACCCATATAGTTTTTGACTGAAATTTTGTGAGCCCAGAATAGTGCTGTAAGTGTTTAATGCTTTTCTCCATTAGACAGCAAATTAGCCCTCAGCTTACAAACCCAATGAAGTTTCATCTTGACAATTGGAGCCTGCTCACCAGGCAGTTTTATCTTGAGTTCCTGCACACTGGTTGGTCAGCGAAATGGAGACTGCAACTTCTATTTATTGGTGCAATACAGTATTTGATACTGCTAATTACACTTAATTAGTCCTTCCACCATTTAATTAAAATGGCTTCTAATGATTGTGCTTCTTTGGCAGGCTCTTTGGTACCACCGGGAATTGTGCTGCCTGCAGTAAACTGATCCCTGCCTTTGAGATGGTGATGAGGGCCAGAGATAATGTTTACCATTTGGACTGCTTTGCCTGTCAGCTCTGCAACCAGCGGTGAGGACACAGTTATTATACACACAAACACAAATTAATTTATACCTTTGCCTGCAAAATAGGGGAAATGTTTGATCCACTCTGCCTGTCTGGGGCTCACAGCCTGCTGCTGTGGGGTGGTTTATTATGCTGACCTGGGTGATGCATGTAAGTACCTGTAGCCCCTTCATTGCAAATCCCTTTGGAGCTGGTGGGAATTAGGGGGGTAAGGGGCAGGCACCAGATACCAGATCTGGCCAAGGTTATACGCAGCACAGCTGCTGCTGAATAAAACAAATTGCTTCAGTGTCCTTTCAGGATCTACCCTCTCTGCAGAAAAGAGATGATGAAGACTGGACTTACTCTGGCAAACTGATTTTATTTTCTTTAAATCAGGTTTCTGACAGGCTCAAAACTGAGGATGGAAAAGAAGGAGAAAGAGAAGGATCAGGAAGGAGAAGAAAACTCTTTCTAACACTAGGAACAAATCCTTTTAGTTGTGTAGTTAATAGGGTATCTCGATGGTGTGATTTTGAGTGGAGCTTGTGTGTTTCTGCTGGATTTTACCCACTGGAAAATGTATGTTAAGGAGTATATTAAGTGTTCGTGCACAAAGTTTTCTTTGGGCTACCTGTAGCCAGATGAATTTGGGAAAGCTGTGAAAAATCTTCCCAGTACCCTGTTCATTGGTGATTGTAGGCAGAGTGCAAGCCCACAGAGCCAGATGCAATGCAGTGTCACCTTCAGATCCATCCATCCATCCTTATCTAAGACAAGCATGAAAGTGCTTGTTGTTCTTACTGCTTGTGTATTTTGGCTGTAGTGACTGCCCAGGGTGCAAGGGCTGTGCTAGGGTTCCTGATCTGGACTCACGGTTGTGTTTCCCAGAGATGAAAAGTAGGAGGCAATGCTTCATCCCATGTGATTGTGCGAGAGAGATGACAAAACTTGTGGGAAGATGGAGAACCTAATTCTGTAAATGTCAAACTAAAAGCCTGACTTAAAAATTCATCACTCACCCTGGAACAAAAGTTGCCGTAGGATCTCTAATGAAGCAGCCATATGTGGTGCACACAGGAATGCAAAACCCTGCAAACTGGGGCATGATTCTCCTTCCATGCCCTCCAACAGTGGCTTAGTTCATGGGGATGAATGGGGTTGCATCTGGTTGGTGTCACAGCATGGAACAGGAGAATCAGGCAGCCATTTATAACCCGGGTGGCTTTACTCAACCACGTTATTGAAGGCAGAGGCAGTGTTTGTTCGAGGCAGAAAACTCCAATTAATATTGGTGGTGTCCACAGGCATGGTGGCAGCACTGAGGCGGCAGTGACATCTAGTGGCTCCTGGCCTTGGGCTCCTTTCCAGAAGCCACACTAAATCTTTCAGTCGCCCAGTCTTATGTTGTCACTTTTGGACATGTGACTGTTTGTAGAGCTAATATGTTCCCACCCTGACGCTCTCTGTCTTCACGCAACTGAAATTGCTGGTTGTTAGTGGGGTTTGTCACCGGACTTGGAAGTACTGCAGAGTGCTCCTAGGCTGGTGTTTCTTCAGCCTGATGATGAAGGCTGGGCCAGAGAGGGGTGCTCCCAAACTTCACATCCATCCAAGGGTCAGAACATCTCAAATGTCCCTTCTGGTAGTGGTAACAACTCTTGGTTATGCAGACAGAAGTTATGGGGGTTTTCTGTTGGGTATCTGTCATCAAACCCCTACTTTACCCTAGCTTCTCTCATGGAAAAGCGTAGTACCACCTAGTTTTTATTTTCAGGAATTTCTTTTAAACTTCACTCTTTATTATGAAGGCTCCAAAGCACTTTTCTCCTTCTCTTCCCTCTCTGATTGCTAATGCTGTTAACTGCACTCAGTGCAAAGTGCCAGTCTGCCCTTAAAATAACCTCCACGCACTGTCACTGTCTGGCAGGAAAAAGCAGGTAATCTTCCATTCTGGCAGGGTTGTGCTTTGATGCACAAGGGATTTGCCCACTTGTAGGGGCCTGAGTTTTTCTGAAAGATGGACTGAGTAGACAGTGTAGAGCTACACAACTGGAGTAATTATTATTTTTGATTGTGATCAGAAGGCTACAAACTTCTATGACTAGTGCTCCTGTAACAGATGGCATTGAAAGCATGAACTGAAAACACTGAGTTAACAACCCCAAAGTCAAAATCGCAAAGGTAGATACCGAAACTAGTTCTGAATCAGAAACTCTACCTGAAAATGCACCTCCTTCCCCACCTACGCAGATTATGAAGCCTTTTCTCTAATTCTTTTCCAGTTTACTTCTTCTGTAGCTAGACTGTATCTCTGTGGAGACATCAGAGCAAAAATCTCTAACACTTTTACCAAGTGTGCCGTCATTTCATTACCATTATTCTCCAAAACATCAGGTTTGCAGCAAGTCCTATAATGCTCCTCAGCCTGCTGTACTTTAAACTGTTAAAAGGTTGACATTTCTTGTCATATAATACTGTTGGTAACTGCTGTAACCAGCTACAGATTGGTATTACAAGGGTTGCAGGAAATCCAGCTGCTTGAGTTACCTTTATCTAAAATGTAGGTTTGCTCAGAAGAAAATCACTGCAGAAATGTCAGTGCAAGTTTCTTGCTGCTGCCACCTGGAACTCAATCAGCTAGATGAGCTCTGCGACCGACCTGAGCATGGGGGCTGGTGGTGTGGTCCTATGTCTTGCTCTCAAAGGATCAATGGGTTGGGACACATGAAAATGGGTCTGAAGTTGTTCTATTAAATTCTCTGTTGCTGGTTGTGATGCATCAGCTGAAGAGAAATCCCAGTTTACTGCTGGCTTTGCAGGACTGGTAGGTAGAAAAACAGTTGTTTTTTTCCAGTAAATCAAGCCCTTCTGAAATTTCACAGGGTCTCAGGGTATCCCTGCTGTGCATTTTAGTTCTCATACATACATGCACACTAACTCCTCTTTTGATTCGTCTAGACTGAATCCAGATTTGGCAAGAGACAGCTGCTGCTGCTGTTGTTGTCCTGAGTAATTTTTGCATATCTCTTTCTAGAGATTGTTGTACATAAGGTAGGGATAAGTAGCAGAAACGAAACAGCTGCATCTGTTATTTATCATGAGTAAACCTACTGGTGGGGAAGGAGTGTGTGCAGTACGCCTTTTAGCATAAAAGCTGTTAATTTAAATTGAAATTAATTTTTAGCTTTTTAATATACAAAACCGGCTTAATTTTAGTGCTACTAACACACATGCTGCAGAGGAAAGATGGTGGACAATCTCCAGTGAAATTGTATGGAGTGAGAAACAATGTCCAGTTCTCTCTGTACCAGTTTGGCAAATTGATCAATTTAGAAGTGCCCATTTGTAGAAAACTTGTGTCCACATCTGATCAAAAAACCGACTGCTTCTGTTCCTTGCAGTGCAAAATAACTGGTTTTATGGGAATGCTTTGCCAGAAACTGCCCAGATTAAAAATCCAGAAAGCATTTTGGACAAGGAATAGGTGACATCCCTGCCAAATCTCTGTCTGGGAACAGAGGAAATGGGTGTTTGAGGTCTTAAGTCTCCTAAGGGCAGGATCATCTCCACTGATCTTCCTTCAAAGTCCAGTAACATTTGGCTTTGCTGGAGAGTGGTACCTACTCATCCCTGTGGGCTCAGAGCCCGTGAAGGGGCTGGGCTGATGCTCTGCTTTAGTGATCTAAGGCTGATTCAGGACTCGGCACTCGGGGCAGGGAGGCTCAGCCATGCACTGTAGTCTGTCATCTCCCCATGGGGGTGACGGACAAAAAAACAGCCCCCGAGCTGTGTGCAAAGAGCATTATTTGTTATCTTAAGAAGAAAGATTAGCTTCTGATTCTTGAGCAAGCAAGCAGGGCGAAAAAGCTAGTGGCTTTCAATTTGCAGCTCTCAGATCATATATGTAGAACTTTTTTGACCTTAATGGTCAAATAAAATTGTTAAATATCACAAGCCTTTCTGTCAACTTCAATACAAACAGAACAATTTACATGGTATATAGAGAGGAGTGCCCTTCACTCAATGAAGATAAAGGTTAGGAGTCCAGCCACCAGGAAATTTATATTTATTGTTCCGCACTGTACACAAGGGGATGAGGACGGACTTAATAGCCAGTACTTGCCTGGAAATTAGTGTAAATACTGTCTCACCCAAGGGAAACTTAAGAATGTGGATACCAGCAAAAACTTCAAATAGTCTGTGTAATATCACCTGTTTGATTTCCTAGTTGTAGAGCTGACACCTCTTATCTGCAGAGGCAAATCCCTTCTCTGCTTCAGGTCTCCTCCCACCACCGGTGTGGGACCTCGCATAGACTAGGACAAGCTCCTTGAGCTGTTTTGTGCCACTGCAACCTGGAGCTGAGTGCTAGGAAAAGGAATGGCAAAACCCTAGGTTGAGGAGGAGAGGATGGAGAAACAGGCAGGCTTTCCTACGTTCCCATGCCACTGGCAGAGCTGGAAATTGAACTCTGGTCCCCAGAGTCACCTTTGGACCCAAACCACGTCAAGTTCCCCCTTTTCTATCCCCTGTTCATACTTAAACCCATTAACTCTTTTTATCTTCCAGGTTCTGTGTGGGAGACAAATTTTTCCTGAAGAACAACATGATCTTGTGTCAGATGGACTATGAGGAAGGGCAGCTGAATGGGAGCTTCGAGTCACAGGTTCAATAACAAACCCTGCTTCGCTGAAGCACTGTGGGATGGGTGTTTGGCCGCGTGAGCAGCGAGAGCACCTGTCAGCTTGCCTGCAATATTTTTTTAATTCTTGGTCCAGAGAGGACTATATACATTGTAGTACTTTCCCCCCCAACACAAAGCAGTTACAATTTTAGATGTACGGTTGTGCCTGCTTAGCTGAGCACTGCATTGCCTGTATGTTTGTGAGTTTTTGGGGTCTGGGGGAGGGCTCTGTACAGACTGTTTTCTGTATATAAACTGGAACATTTATTTTATGAAAAAATGTAATGCAATTTTATTACTGGTGTGAATTAAAAATTATGAATGTTTCCTGCTCATCTTAGCTGTGGTTTGTTCCTCATGCAGTGGAAGCCTGTATTTCCTGTGCTGCTTGTTGAGCAGGCTATTAGAAATATATGCACACTTCCCCAGGCCCTGCATGAATAAAAGCAGAAGCAGGAGTTTGCACAGACAAACTAGAGGAAGGAATGCTGCTGCAGTTAGACCCCTCTGCTTGAACCGCATGGAAAGTCATCTACAAAAACTTGCTGGGTTTCCCAAAAACGATGGGAAGGAAGGAGCGAGTACGTTGGTGATGGCTGGGAACATCAGTCAGTGGTGCTGGTTGGGTCCTACAAAAGCTGCTGTGCAGTGCCAAGTTGCTGGCTGAGAGTCATCTCGCTATGAATTTAGAGCATTTCCATGGCCAGGAGTATTTGTTGGCTGGCTCATACAATGTCTCCAGTCTGGGCTGAGAGGAACAGGCTCCCTCCAGCCCTGCCAACAGTTGCCCAGGCATTGATCAGAATATTAATTTCAAGGCTTTTATGGGCCTTGGGTTTTCCTGCAGGGCCTGGCTTGTCCAGGTCTGAGCTGCTGCGAGAGCTGGTGTGATGGTTGAAATGCAACCGGGTGCTGATGCAGCGTCTATTTTTGCAATTCATTTTGCTTACTCTGTGCCAGATGTTTTGACCTCCCACGTAACAAAAGTGATCACATTGGAAGCACCTCGTGTAGAAAAGCTCTGAACTGTGTTCCTGCTGTGATGCTTTATGCAATGGTTTTCAAGGTTATGCAATTCATGGGCAATCCACCGGACTGTACCAAACGCATTTCTTTGTATAGTGGGTGTCACTGTAATACAGTGTGCTGGCAGCTGTAAAGGATGGCAGCACTTCTGTTTATTTTGTCTTCTTGTTTTTTTCTTAAATTTATCCCCCTTTCCTCTAATAGACACTGAGTATTTTTTCCTGACCAGACTTAACAGGCTACTGATCGTAGATTGCATGTGTGTTGTCTGAGTTGCAAGCACCAAACACAGTGCAGCTTGGTGCTTGTGTTGTTTGCCTGTTGCATGTGTTGTTTATGTGCATTTGTGTTGCATAATAGCTCAACAGAAAAAAAACCACTGCTAGCCCATTTGTATGCTTCAAAATATTACCTGTCACTGGAAACTACCTCAGACGTGTGGCTTGTTTGAGTGATCTTTCATTGTAAGCAGACATTTTGATTTGGGAGACGCATTATAAAATATATATTTATTCTCATGAAAATGGATTAGCAAGTAAAAGCCACCTATAACCACCCGTGTGTACGTGGCCTTATAATTGCTGTTCCATTTTAGTGCCTATTGAGGTGGGAGATGTTGGTTGTCTTCTGAGAAACTGTAGAGTTCCTGGGTTTTGGGGTTTGTTTTTTTTTTAGAGTCTATCACACATGGCCATACTGGGGATACTGAAGGAGCAGCTTCATTTTGATTCCCTGCTTTGAAATGGGCTGTGAGCCTGCCACTGCTTGTGCTCCACAGTGACAGGGGCCTCCTTGCCCATGGGGTTTGCTGTAATTCAACACACAATGGCAGCACGCAGATTTTGTCCCATACTGAGGATGGANTGTTGGTTGTCTTCTGAGAAACTGTAGAGTTCCTGGGTTTGGGGTTTGTTTTTTTTTTAGAGTCTATCACACATGGCCATACTGGGGATACTGAAGGAGCAGCTTCATTTTGATTCCCTGCTTTGAAATGGGCTGTGAGCCTGCCACTGCTTGTGCTCCACAGTGACAGGGGCCTCCTTGCCCATGGGGTTTGCTGTAATTCAACACACAATGGCAGCACGCAGATTTTGTCCCATACTGAGGATGGAAGCAGTAAAACCAGACCAAATCAAAAGCCCTCACCGAACAAGCTGGTGGGGTTATTCTGATTTAGTTCAGTTTCTGAAGGAAGGTTTTAGCACCAGTTTAAAAACCAGAAGTCTTTCAGTGAATGATGTTTAAACATTCTAGAGAGCAATTTTCTTGGTTTAGGTGGTCTCCTGTCTTCAGAAGAAAGGGAGTAAGAAAGTGTAACTTCTCAGAGTTGCTTGGCTAATGCAAGCTAATGGCTCGACAGCTGCCGTGTCTCTCATACGTTGCTGGGAAAGATGCAGAAATGTCACTCCAGAGGCAGGATCATGCTAGAGGAGTGCATCGCTTGTGTGGGAAATCCCACTCCGCTGTTGGATGAATAAAAATGGCACTTGGTTGGTATGAGCCATGTATTGCTGTGTGAGTCCCCATGCTGGCTCTGCAGCGGAGGTTTATCTGAGCTGGATGTGAATGGATGCATTTGGAGACAGGGGGGAATTCATGGCGAGGTCTTGATACATGGTAATGCAACAGGTTGTCAGCCAAACCCAGCAGAAGACAGCCCAGGAACTCAGAAATAAACAGGCTGTGGACAAAATAAGCAGTAAGTTGAAACAGCCGTGGTAAAGTCTAGTCTCAGTGGCTGCCATCTATACACTATAGGCAGCACAGCAGTGTGGTATAGAGGATGGTTATCACCATTAGCTGAGAGCAGGTAGCACACACAGGGAGGTCCAGCAGTCTCAGGGTATATTACCAGAACAGCACGAGTCTCTCCTGGGGAGGGTGGTATGTCATGAAAGAGCAAATCCCAATGAAAGGCACCTGTGCGGCCAGGCTAAGGGAGGAACAGAGTCCTGTGCACACCCCTGCTGGAGTGTGGTGGGAGGCTGAGCTGGTACAGGCAAGCACCATGAAGGTACACCAAACAGAAGGTCCAGCAGTGTGCTGCTTAGATGCCAACTTCTGTTTGGTTTGCTTAGTGATGCCTGATGCAAGCCACTCTGGAACCCTCCCTGACCACTCCAATGGCAGTTAGGACAAACTCACACCTTGCTAAAACATCCTTTTCTCTGGGGAAGTAGGTTGGGGATTAGTTACATCCTGGGCTGTGACTCATACAGGGACGGCACTCCAGGCATCTCATTGCCTCCCTGCACTTGCCCTTGTAAAACACAGGCAGCCTCCTCAACAGGGTGCAGGGGCTTAATTTTTGATGGGCAGTCCTCTCATTTTGTCATGGCTGTAGATCCAATTCCATACTCCTAATGAGGAATTCCACAATGCTGTTCCATGCAAAAGCCTCAGCTGGTGGCTGGTTAGTTGGGAGGAAAGACTGAGGCAGGACACAGCTTCTTCCTGTTGAATGAGGTACAGTGAATATCCAGTGGTCTTAAATTTTAAAAACATACAAGGGAGAAATGTCCTTTTCTGAGCCTGTGCAGCAGACAAGGAAGGCCAACCTGCCACAGCCCATGCCTCGGAGTGTGCTGAAAGTGGGATTTCTTTAAAAATAAAAGTCCCAGGAGGATAATGCAATCATGATTTTTTTTTGTCTGAATGCTGCAAATTTGCGTAATAGAAACAAGTGCTGGAGTGCAGACCTGCTGTTGAATAATCACTTCCACTCTACGGAGCAGAGCGTGGAAACCTTTTGATGGTGTTATAGTCATCACTTGGCATAAATATTCATTCAAGGAATCAGAGCAGAGTAAATGGCATTTTAGACTCTAATCACTTAGTATTAGCAGATAGCCTTTTTGCTGCTAAAGATAACCACTGCTTAATCACTTTAGTGACCACTGGCATATATTATGACATTTAAGCTTGCGCCTTGGTCTCCGTTTTGAGGACAGAGCGGCCCATGGCCTCTCTACCACAGTCTCTATCGTTCGCAAAGACAACCCAACCACTGCCAGCTGCCAACAGCACACAAGGGGCTTACAGTTCTGAATGATGTGCCATTTGCCTCCTTATCTTAGATCCAAGGAGTATTTTCAGTTCATACTACAAATGTTAAAATCTAGGATTTTTTCCTTATTTTTTTCTTTTTCTTTTTTCCCCTCTTGTCACAGTCTGATTTTAAGATTAAAAAGAAGCTAGTATTGAAAGACAATCAAAATCTCAGACTACTTCTCCATTCACCTTTAAAGCTGGTATAATTGCTGCACAGATTCTGGCTCTTCCTCCAGCCTTGATACTTTTTGTGTGTGTGCAAGTCTCTGTCTTTCAGATGGATGTTATACTTCTCTGAGCAGCATTAGTGCTGTTGAGGACTCTCCTATCAACAATCCAGCCTGCCGGATTTCATATCTTGCCAAACAAGTTAATCTAATATTAACAGCAGTTTGTTACCTCGTTGTTAGCTTAATTTACTTTACAGGAACTGCTGTATTTGCACTTCATCCCTCCTACACTGGCTTACAAACCACACTTCCCAATGCCAAGAAGGGATGGTTCAAGCCATAATGCGTGTCTCGATGTGGTGTTGCCATGCAGAAGAGGGGACCATCACCTCAACAAGGCGTTTTTGCTAATTGGTCCGGGGGGACATAGAAAGTTGGAAGGAAGATTTTGAAAGCCACAGATCAGGTCCTGGAAATGCAGTATTCACAACAGAAAAAATACCATTGCTGCCCTTAGGGTAATATAGCTAAGTCATAGACAGCAGTTTTCCCTGGTGGCAAACATATACATTAAATGTCTTTAGTATGGGCACAGCAGTAGACATTTGCAACAACAACAGATTCCTCAGGCTTTTAAGTAGTGCTCCCACATCAGCCCCTGCTACACACCAGGAACTTGCTGAGGTCTGTCTGCCAGCACAGCAAGGTCCCTGGACTGCTGGGATGAGACCAATGGCATGAGGTTTAACAAGGCCAAGTGCCAGGTCCTGCACTTGGGGCACAACAACCCTGTGCAGCTAAAGACTAGGAGAAGTCTAGCTAGTGAGCTGCCTGGAGGAGAAAGACCTGGGGATGCTGGTTGACAGTTGACTGAACATGAGCCAGCAGCGTGCCCAGGTGGCCAAGAAGGCCAATGGCATCTTAGCCTGTATCACAAATGGCATGACTGGCAGGTCCAGGGAGGTTATTCTCCCTCTGTACTCAGCACTGGTGAGACCGCTCCTCGAATCCTGTGTTCA
>WAAB01016174.1:217010-239451 GCA_013389865.1 Piaya cayana
CTGCCCAGGGAGGTGGTTGAGTCACTTTCCCTGGACGTGTTTGAAAGATGGGTGGATGAGGTGCTGAGGAGCATGGTTTAATGTTTGATGGGAATGGTTGGATGCAATGATCCAGTGGGTCCTTTCCAACATAGTGATTCTATGATTCTATGATTTTCAGTAACAAAAATGAATTTAGTTTTAGAAGAGCAGTAAGTTGTTGGAATGCTCCTTTCATTTCTCAGTGCCTCGAAGTACATATAATTCACCCTTTTCTTATCACCAAGCTGTGTCACAGCAAGACCAACTGGGCAAATCAGTTCTCCCCATGTAGGCTGACAAGGCCAGTGCTGGGATGGCAGGTGGCAGATGCTCGTGGAGGTTATGCGGTACATCAGCCCAACCTCAGCTTTGAACAACTGCATCCCAACATCCAGCCCCACACCCAAACTGCCCTCCACCCAGCAGCACCAGCTGCAAATAAGTTTTCCACAGTGGCTGATGGCCTGAGTTGTGCATCTGTGCAACTTGGAGGATGCAGCCACTCAGGGTAATTGTGTCCTATCACCAGCAAGAGGTTGTCCTGAAACCCACAGGTTCTGCCAGCCCTGGAGAACCACAGTGCTGCCTGCTGGGTGCTGCCTGCTGGATGCTATCCACCAGCTGCCTCCAAGCAGGCAGACAGGGCTTGCTGCTCACCTCAGCCCTTGCTCCTAATATTGCTATGAAGAGATGTTGCTAATGCAATCCAAGCTTTTATGGGCAATTTTACTAAGAAAATTACCTCCAGAATAGCTTTATTATTCCTAAATAGAATCAGCTATTTACTTAAAGGTCTTGACATCCCTGTAGAAACCATAGAAAATTATGGTTTTATTTAATGAAAACCTTGTTGTTCAAAAACCTGTGTTTCACTCCAGGGCTTATCCTGTGGCCCCATGTGCATCCTGGCAGCAGGTGACTGCATGTGGCAGAACTGAGGCAGGGAATTTGCCAATTCCCTCCAGTCTGCCTCTCCGTCTGCAGCTCAACTGGCTTTTTTCACCCTTAAAATGTTTCCCTGTGCACTTTGCCATCAGTGTCTATCCTTTGCCTCCAGCCACAGCGTAGTTATACCTAGGCTGTTGGTGGTAAAAGGAAAATCATTAATAGTGCTGCCACTCTCCAACTTCAGCCTGTTAGCTGCATCTACCTGACAGATCACTCTTCTCCACTCAAATTGGGTCCCATTGCAGCTGTTAGTCCTCCAGTTGAGGCCTTCTGCTCAAGGGCAATGAATGGCCAACACACCATCCAGCAGAAGCTGTTAGAAAAGGTGGACTGACCCTGTCCAGGCCTGGCTGCTGGGGCTGAGGACAGGCTGCAACACCCTAGTGCATCTGGACGCAGGTGCAAATTGTGCTGTTGCAGAGACCATACTGTCATTACCACTATTCTTTAAGAATGGCTTTTCAGTAAGTCTATTATTTAACCTAAGAAACCCCTTTAATATTCAGCACTCAGGCTTTTGCATAATCCCATTGCAGTATAAAAGTTTAACTGGAGGCAGAATGGGGGACTTATATTTGCAGTTTGGTTTTCTGAAAAAGAACATATATTTTTCATGATTTTTTTTTAGTTTTTATTTCTTAAATTCTTGCCAAACACAGCCCAGAGATACATGAAGCATCTTGCCTCGGTAGCACACATGGTGCAGTCACAGGAGCCCTGGGGTGGCTGAGGAGACGTGCCCACTTCTGCCTGCTGCAGAGGAGGGGGGAGAGTTTCCCAAGAGTCCCAGTGGGAACACAAAGGTTCAGGGCACAACAACGTCCAGAGCAGGGTGTCTTGCCTTTACATCTCAAGGGAGGCTTTGGGAAACCCCAGTCTTTTGCAAGAAAGAAATGTCAAAGTCACTGCTGAGCCATGTCCACTCCAGCAGGCCCAGGGGCTGCTACTGGCTACGATATGCTGGGTCCCCTCATCCCAGTGGGGAGCAGAAGCTTCATAAATAATTCCTCAGTGTAATGGCAATCTTGTAAAACATGAATATTTAGTGCATGCATAATAGTTGTTTATTCATACTTAAATGTCAACCGGTGAAAACATTTTTGAAAGCCTCCCTTCCTAGGGAAGTACAAGCTGTCAGAGCATGCAGGATGCAAAGATAGTTATGAAAAGTCATGCTGCTTCTTGCTGTGCTGAAGCCCAGGGCTGGGGTGGTGGATCTCTGCACTTTCTGGCTGTGCTGTGTCCACTCACTGCGGACAAGATCCTGTGGGAGCCCATGCTGTCCTGCTGCCAGTAGGACAGTCTCCCATAGAGGAAGGTTTCACACTTGTTTTGAGTCTAAATTTGGCCAAAACAGTGCCAGTTCTCCTGGTACATTTGTATAACACCCATGGCCAAGCACAGGCTCTGGGTCAGCAGGTGTTGTGCAGGACAGGGTTGCTGCAGTGGTGAATGCGCAGATGCAGCTGCAGGTGCAGGCAGGGTGAGGTGGGAGCACCTGCCCCCTGCGGGACCTCTCATGCTCACAGAATCATAGAATCACTACATTGGAAAGGACCCACTAGATCATCACATCCAACCAGTCCTATCAATCACTAAACCATGCCNTGAGTGAAAATGTCCAACACTCGGGAAGAGGGAAAAAGAAAAAAAAACCAACTCAAGCCAACAGAGAGAAATAAATTAAAGCAAAGCAACACAAACTTAGGAAGGACATTTTGTTTTTGCTGTCAGTACCCACAAAGAGGCAAGAATTGGAAGCTTTTGAGGAAAAGAAATGCGTCTGAAGTTCTGAGCAAATGAGAAAGTACTGAAAAGCCCTGCTTTGCTGAGCTCCTCTGAGGTAACTTCTGTGCTTGGAGAGAATATTTCAGAAGACATTTTATTCTTTAGAAGATGCCAAAAATGCAAGACTTGGCACTTTAACAAAACAGAAAAAGGAAAACACATAATCTTCTTAACTAGTAAGTCTTTGAGCCCAGGATCACATTGTTGCCATATAATAAAAAGGGATGTTATGCAGTAATTTGGGCAGTTAAGAATTCTGTGCATACTCAAAATCATGACATTTCAAGGACAATAAAGTTGGCTGGCTCATGGCCATTGCCCATACGAAGAGAAAACAAAAAATCGGATTGTCAGCTGGTTATTCATACCACATTACAAAACAAGCCTCCCAATAGACAAACACTCTTTATTGCTTGTGTTTTTGCTCCAGAAATATATTTTTTAATTAAAAAAAAAAAGTTCTCGCAGCACTCATCCTACAAATGTTAACCCCTTAAAAGACAATTCTGACATACTTTGCCGCTGGCTTTTCCACTTTATAAATGTTCTACAGACAAGGAGAAAATCAGAAAGAAAAATTTATTTCTCATACAGCACAAGCTGTCTGTGTTTTTGAGGGGAAAATTAAAAAGAATCAAGGCATTCAACAGCTTTTGCACTATTATTCCCATAGGATGCTATCAATCGTGGGGGTTGCTTTGATTTTTGGGGTGTCTGACTTGAAATAACACCTAGGGAATTGTCTTCCAGATAAAGCATGTGAAATCCGTGAGCATGTGCTGACTAGTGTCTTTGAACCCACAGCCAGGGTGAAGACTGCCCCAGTTTTGAAAGGGGCTGTAGCACAGACGGTGTCACCATCATGCTGGGGAGACTGAGAGGTCAGCGCCTTCTCAGCCAGGTCTGATAGCCAGGCAAGGCATAGTGGGGAACGGCACCCATCTTAGATGCAGTTTTATTTTGGCTTGTGGTTGTTTAATACCACGTTGCCATCACCTGCCATGTCATACAGGCAGCTGGTTTGCTACTACAGGATGTTCTCATGCACAAATTACTATTTCTTTCACTTTTACAGGTGTGTTACAGTGCTGGCAGGTGACGGTGCTTGCCTGTGCCACTGCCCTTGCTTTCTGGAGGTCTTGCTTTAGAGACTTTAGCTAGGAGCTGGGAAAGCAAACTTCTGAGCCATATACTGCTTAAAGCCATACTTTTATCCTTGCATGGCTCCTTACTTCTGTGATTAAATTTCTCCCCAAATAACTTTATTCTGGCTTTTAAATAAAGAATGAGCCTTACAACAACTCCTCTTCTGGCAGAGTCACCATCCTTTTCAGAAACAGCTGAAGCACCATGATTATTATATTGATGAATAAAATTATGAAGCATGAAATCCTGAAAAACTCACACGCATCTACCTCAAGCTTGATCAAAATTCTGACTACCCCTATGTGAACCTCACTGAAACACCAGTGCAGCCACTACCTCACCATTACTTTAGTTTTCACTTCCAGCAGGCAACCAGCTTTATTGGCATGACAGCCCACATACTCCCAGTCCATGGTGGGTCTTGTTGGTTAGGTTTTATAAACATGAGAGTTATCAGCAGCACAGCTCGCCCTGATGATCCTCTATTCATTTATTTGTAGAGGGGCAGGCAGGCCAGGGAAATTAACCAAAGCCTTCCTCACCAATGGGGAGAAAGGCAGGTTGCTGACATGTGGTTTCCCACAGGTCATTATCCTGTCTCTTTAATTGTCACAAGTGGTTAAACTGGAGCAGCTGCAGGCTGTTTGCTGCAAGATGTTTGGGGCTACAGCTTCTGGAGGTGGTGGATCTGGCTTGAGGAGTGATGCTGGGATTGACTGGTGGGAAGAGGTATGGTAGGGGAATGTTTTGGGCTCTTCTGGGTTTTTGTTTGGGCTGAAGAAAGTGCAGAAGTTGTCTGCAGGGAACAGGTGAGCCCCATGGTGAGGGAGATGATGGGTGTGGGTAAGCGATGTGTAATTATGACCTCTTGTTAAGAGCTGCAGTGGTACCTGAGGAAGGAAATGTCAAAGGACAAATTTTTGCCATCTTATATCTCTCCTTTCCTGAATTGCCAAGCTGTCTGTAATTTTTATTAATTTAAAAAGCGATGAAAAATAATCTTCCACTGCCAGTTGAAAAAGATGGTACTGGACTCCCTTAGCCACACTCCCTGTTGTACCAAACCTCTCTACATCTCCTGTGAGCTGGGGAGAGCCCTTCTCACCTTCCCTGCACCATGCAGACCTGCAGGTAGGAGCAACACCACGTTTGGTCACAGGGCTCCCACACAAAACTGCTCCCTCCAAGGCCATAGGCTGTGGGACAAAAGCACACACTCAGCCACACTCTTGTGCTGGGGACTTCCTCCCCCATCATTTAAATAATCTGCTGACCACAACTCAGGGGACAGGCTTGGCCAACGAACTTTTTGTAAGTGCTTTTGAGGGAATTGCTTGTTGTTTTCTTGTGGTAACGCACCAGGATAGATCCTGAACTGATAAAAATTGGCTCATCTCCTGTCAAGTCACTGTGCTTTTCTCATCTCCCAAGTCCTGGGTCAGCTCCTTGCTCCTCCGTAGTAGCTCCTGCTTTCTGTGCTTCCAGCCACCACCTTGCTCTCTCCTTGTATTTCTCCCTCTCCTCCCAAGTACTCGAGCATCTTTATTTGCAGTGTCATTTGCTTAACCTTTGTTTTGTGTTTTAATCCACATTGGTTTCTCCTCTGGCTCTGTCTATATCTATTTTCCTGTATTTACTTCGTCTTGATTGCACGTTCTCTGGAACAAAGTGCAATGATGCCATTTTGTGGATAATTAAATTTGCCTGGGTGCAGTCCAACCAGTGGGATGACCCACTCTGCATCGAGCAGGAGGGTATAAACTGCCTAGATTTGCATGCAGAGCCTGTCATTTGCTGTGAATCATTTTGGGATGCTTTTGCATGAGAGAAGCTGTTTAAAAATAAATTGTATTGTATTAGACTAATGGAAGACAATAAATTCAGCTGGCCTTTTAGCTTAAAATTCATCAATGTCTGGAACTGGAAGGGGGGAAGGAGCCGGAGGACATTGAGACACTGGGCAATTAATGTCCTGGAGCTCAGTATTTGCCAAGGCTGCTGCAATGCCCAGCTGTGTCACAGTGCTTCGATGGTGTGAGGACAGCACGAGCATTAAACCCCTCTTAAGAAAAAACCAAAAACTACAGAAAACCCCTCTTTTAAACATTAACTAAGAAGACACCCCTTAATCAAAGTCTGTTCTAAGTTGCACTATGCAAAAGGATAATTGCAAGATTAAAACCTTTTGAGTTATTGAAGCCTTTCAAACCTGACGACACTCGCTGTCCTCTGCACTATGGCAGTGAGACCTTTTTTGCAAGTAATTTTCCCAAGATTAGAACATGTTGACCTTCTGCTGATTTTGGCCAGCAGTGTGGGACAAGAAATTGCAGAATCAAGCCCAGTGGTCAAGCTGACTTTCACTGGGCAGCTTTGGGGAGATAGTGCATAGGGTGCATGACCCTCAAGGGAGGTTGGGGCTCCTGGGGCAATGCCACTTTGCAGGGGTTGCCTATAGCCCTGTCCTGATGCTGGGAGTACCACAGGGGATAAACTCACAATGGGAATGATTCAAGATCAGAACCCCCATATTGGGAAATCCATAGGAAGAAGCACACTGGCTGTAAAGTCAGCTTTATGGATATTTCTGGGCATTACCACCTGCTCTGAGTACCAGCATCCTGCTCCTCTGTCTCTTCCCATCACCAGCATATGCTCCCTTTGATTTCTCGCTATTAAACCACCACAGACAGACTGCGGCACCAGGTGGCTCTGGCGTTTCTCCAGGAGAGCATCCCTGTGGTGTGACAGCAACCTGACACCAAGCCTAGAGCCATGGTAGAGGCTCCTGGTTTGTGTTGAGGTCTGGGAGATTTATTCCTCAGCCCCCGCATGCAGACGATGTCTCCTCAGCCTGGTATTGCTGTAAATTTTGGGTGATACTGGTAATTTCTGCAGAGCAAGGCCTGACTGATACTCATGTATGTATGAGGAGAGGTGAGCACGAAGTGTGGAGAGAAAACAGCTTATTAGTAGAGCAAATAATTCACGGTGAATAATTTCTTCAACAAAGAACAGCTTTAGAAACAGCTCCCATTCCTGAGCATCTGCAAAGGGGCTGTGCTTTTCCTGAATCTGTTGGTGTCCAGAATTAATGGATTTTTCTTTTTTATACTTTCTGCTTGGGACACGTGAGAGAGTGCTGGCCACGCTTCGGCTGTCCTGGTGAACTGTAACTGCTCACACCAGTTCCCAACTCAGGTACCCCAGCACATCAGAGTTCCCCAGCACTCTTCCTCTGTCCAGCCATGACAAAGGCCTAGGAAATATCCCATTTCCCAAAAAATACAACAAGTGAAAGGACTTATGGACAGGCTTGATATTCACCTAACACAAAATACCACACAGGTAAATGTTGCTCATTGTTGGAAGATGAAGACAAAAGCCACCTAAGTAGGGCTGCTGCAACCCCATGTTTAAACTCACCTGAGTGTCTGAGAAAATGACTCAGATACAATTGCCCAGTAATAGTTAATTTCATGTTTGACCCAAAGCAACTGGTAGTTTCCTTTTGTATCTTCAGTGGTGCTCAGCCAGGCAGGAGGAAGAGGAAGAGAGGGAAGCCAAGAATGTCATTTATGGGAGGAAAAGATGTAGCCATCAGATGTTTTGTCCTCTATAAAGTACTCCTTCCTCTTAAGTGCCCACTTGTTGAGTGGCATTTCTGGTTGGTGTCATTTGCTGGCTACGTGAGCAGCTTCTTTCAAAAGCTTGCTTCTAAGAAAAATGTATTTTAAAAAATGCCTCTGCATAATCCTAACTGTGCTGTTACAAGTGATGGGGCTCAAGGTCCTGGAAATTGAACTCCCTTATTACTGGTAATGTGATCTAGTAGCACTCCTGAAATCTTCTCCCCCCCACAATCCCAAAATATTGCATTTACAGCAGGAGATAAGGGTCATGAGTAGGTTAAAGGCTTTTGAGAAAGCTGCAGGTACAAATATACCATGGTTTGAACTGTTATTGCTTTCCTCACATGCGCATCACTTGTGATGCTGATCTGGCTAAAGTTAACTCTGCTGGTTGATGCCAACCCTGTCCCAAATCAAGGGGCCCAGGGTGTAACTTGGGTAGATGCTTATTCAGAAGGAAGGTGTGATGAGCAACACCTGCATGCATATATGGAAATGGCTGAGTACACCAGACAAGTAAAATAAGCCCCATTAGCAATAGCTCAAACCAGTACACCTTTCTGATGCCTGGTGATGGGGTGATGCAGGAATGGGCTCCAAGGCAGTCTGCCTGCCACAGCTGCTGAGGAGTAAATATCTGATTAGGGGTCTCGTTCCCTCAGTGTCTGGTTCCAAACCTGCCCCAACTCATGTCATCTCTGTGCTGGGTTTTGCAGAGCTTTTTGGCAGAGTTGCTCCTGGTGATTCTCTGTTACAGACTAATGCTCAGCAATATATCTGCTCGCTCCCCAGCAGCTATCCCAGTGCATCTCTGCAGCACAAGAGCCATACCCAGCGGTTGTGCTCAGCGCTGTGCAGCAGATAAATCTGTATCTGTAGAGCAGGGAGAGGCTCAGGTATTGCTGGCCTGGTAAATCATGATGTTAAGGAGTTCAGTAGATTAACTTTCTAGTCATCCCAGGTCTTTTAAAGGGCTCTTCTTTTTTATTATCCAATTAACTATATGTGTTAAAAAACTTTCTTTTATATAAAACAGAGCAATTTTTTTTCCTCTGTCTGGAGTGACATAAATAGACCTTTTCACATATAGTTTCAGTGTCCTGGGACTGATTTGTGGATATATATTGCTGCTTAGAAACACTGTAATTTACAGGTGATTGTTTGGAGGACTTCAAATTACCACCACTCATATATATGGTTATATAAATAAAAAATGAAGCTTCTCGGGAGATTCTGCATAAACAACTTTCTTGGGAAGAGAAAGGATTCTCAATAAAAAAAAAGATTATTATTATTTTTTTTTAATATCTATGCCACTTCATAAAGTATGGGTAGATTATTTCAGTCCTTCATTTCTATTTCAGCATTTCTGGACCATTTCCTCTAACATTTTATCTTTTTTCTTCAATCATATAAATCCTCCTATATTCCACTCCCAGAGGAACAGGCAGGTTTGGGATCTGGAGGCAGCAGGAGTCCTGCTGCCCAGCCCTGCGTGCTAGCTCTGCCTTCAAGAAGAATAGCGACAGGAAGGATTAGCTCTGGCTACCTTAATGAAATATCACTGCAACTCCTAAGTCTCTCTCACAGAAAAAAAGAACACAAAGAGGGATACTTTTTGAAGCTGCTTGTGATTTTACTGCCTTGCTGCTGGGTAAACCCAGCTGCACAACAGCTCACAGGCACCTCACCTGATCACTGCTGCTGGCTGTGTCTGCTCTTGGCAGTGAGGCTTTCTGTTAAAGCTGGATACCCAAAAGTCACTCTTTTGCTTTGGGAGGTATTTATGTAGAGTTTGTTGGCTCTTCTGCCCCACAACAGAGCTGTGGCTTCCCCAAACCAGGACCACAGTAGTTGAGCAGTAAAGAGAATCTGTGGCAGCAGCCAAGGGCATGTCTGCAAGAGCAGCAATGCCAGACAAGCACCTAGGGTCGTGCATCTCCCTGCTATGTTCTTACAGCCTCCGGTGTCTGGGCTTAGGGGGCAGCTGTTAGAGAGAGTCATATCATAGTCCTCGAGGGACCTTTTCTACCATGAATTTATCTAGTGGTTTGTTTTTTTTTTTTTAACTCATATGAACTTCAGGTCTCTGCAGCAGCTATTCCATGATTTTATGATTTTTTTCAAAGTTATAAACAGATTAATGCAAGACTGGATGACTTTATGATGACTTTATGTGACCTGAAAGTAGATGTATCAGAAAACAAGCAGTTTGTAGTTCTTCTGTTGAAGCTAGCAACAAAATCTGCCTTCAGCTGGCAGCGTACACTTCAAATATAATTAAGGAGTTTAAAAATGAGCACAACTTGTATGGAGGAAAAAGAATCTCTATGTAAAAAGAACATGCTTTTAACTGAGATTAGCTGATCCGTATCCTGTAAACAAATTCTGTCCTGTGGACACCATTCCTGCACAGCCTGGTGGGATTTATCAGCCTCCACTCTTGCAGGCTCCCTTGTGCTGCTGCTCTCCCAGGGAGCCACAAGAAGAGCTAGGGCAGGACAGGCTGCTCTATATTACCCATTCCCTGGTCGCCAAATGATGATTCAGATTCACACAGAGATCTATAAAAGTCAGTGGTTTATTGCTATCTTGTATTTCTGTATTAACCACCTCATTATCATCCCAAATGGAGTATAAATCAAAGGGTATCCAGTTGCTCAAGCTGGCGCACTTGTGCTCCCCCACCTCCTGCCATATAAATCTCAGCTCTGGGTGAAGGAGGGACCCTGCGGTTTTCCAGCTCAGAAGCAGGCAGTGCTTATAAAGGATGAGTTTCCTCTGCCTGGGGGCAGTTCAGGCAGTGCTCTGTACTTCTCTTGGCTGTGCATTTTCTGCTCCTGCGGCTAAGCCACTGGCTTAGGGGAGCAGCCGCTCTGTTGCACCCCAGAGGCCTCGCAGGCACAAAGTTGTGCTTGTTGCCAAGACACACATCTTGCCCATATGCATTTGGGAGATGTGTCTTTGGGGTTTGGGGCATTTTGTAAGGGTGGTGGTGGTTTTGTTCAGCCACGTGGTTGCTGATGTAACACCAGTTGCCAAGTAGTGGGGAACAAGTTGGGGTGAGCCCTGCACGCCCCAGCCTCAACAGCACACCACCTGCTTTGGGGACCTGGCGTCTTGCTCTTGTGATGGAGAAAGCCTGAAACAAATGGCTAGGCTGGGTTAAGCTTAGTGAGATTACGTGCTGACAGCCACAGTTAATAACAGGGACTTCTCAGGGATGCTCCCTGAGGTGCACAGGTGGATTCACTGCTTTGGAAAAACCTGAGGATGGCCAGTCAATCCCCCCACCCTGATACACTGAAAAGAGCTTTTACACCAGGTCCATAATTCTGACACCATGCAGGGGGTTGGACTATAACTGTCAGAGGACATGATCTTTCAAGCTTTGCCATGATCATGAGATCTCATCTATGGGAGCATGTGCCAAGAGCAGAAGACAGCTTTTCAAAGATAACAAACATGCTTTTAAGCATTGGTGGGGAATGTTACTCTTAACAATGAGGTATAATTTTTCTAAAATAAATCAGGGAAAAAATGCAGCTTTTGGACCAAGATCTCCCCAAAGCAACAGCTCTGTTGGCCTGGGTAAGATGACATGGGTATGCACCAGCCACGATACTTGTTCTGCCAATGAGACCTCATGCGTTTATCACTCGGCTATAAACTTTGCTGAATTACACTGTTACATCAAATGGATTTAATGCAGTCTGGCATCACTGCTTCCTACTTTGTTGCTGCTGGATGTCAAAACAGCAATTCTCCATATCTTACTAAATTAATCCTTTTTTTCTGTCCTCTTTTCATTATGAAATAACAAACTAATTATTCAACAGTACTCCACAGTACTTCAACTGAGCCATCTCAAATCCGATGCAACTCTTGAAAAAATAGTATTTTTTTTTAAATCCCCACTTTTCTCAAAGAAGCACAGGGCCTTTCCCTTCAGGTTCCTGCTAGCCACTGGCAACTCACAGCTGCACAGGAGCTTGATTCATTGTCCCTCCTTCTGCCTAGCCACTTGGTGTTTGCATCACTACAATTTGATGAGATGGTAAATACAGTCTCTGAGAAAAAGACTGAAGGCTGAAGCAGCTGGTATTACAATTACATAAATTTGTATGATTCTGTATTCAAATAATGGACCAAGGCACATTGCTGTTCTCAAAGACCTTTTCTTTATTGCTTGTCTAGTTCATTTAGTGGGATGTGACTAAAGCAAAGATGTGGACACCAAAAAAATTTTTGAATTAAAATTACTCTCTTTTATGCATAACACAGGGTGCTGTTTGAATAGCCACCTCTTTTAAAGAGCAGACATCACCACTGCGTATTTTTGCTGCAAGTTCCTGTCCAATGCAAAATGATGAGTTTCGCAAGATTTGATAAATTATACCCCTTCTTTGCAAATTATTCGCTTGCAGTCTTATAGCACTTCTGCTCTTGACACTTTTGCTAGAGAGGGTGACTAGCTTTTAAACTTCACTTAATGTTCGTACCTGAGAGTTGCAGAGTTTTTTGGGTTTCTCAGAGGCTGGGCACACTTTTCACACTCTGCATGCATTATTATTGTTGTTGTTGTTGTTAATTTTAATCACAACACACAACAATGCTGCTTCTGAGCTGATTCATTCATCTAGGTCATGTATATTGTAAAGCAAAGCTTTTGAGGAGAGAACAAATATCGGGGACAGATAAATTAGGGACATAAAGAAGAAGAGTCTGTTTGATGCTATGCCCAATGCTGAGGCTGCAATAAGGAAGCGCAGCTTTTAAGGTCCTCTTACTCCTCTTTCTCCTCTTCCATGAGCTGCTGAACGCCCCTCATTGCTTTCCTGCTGGTGCAGGGTTAACCCTTCTTTGCTCTTCATTTTTAGGCACTGAAACATCACACAGGTTGCACAAAGGGTTTTGTTCTGTGCTTCTTTTTTCCCTCGTTTGGGTCCTCTCTCAGAAACAACAATTTCTCTTCTTTGGCATGTTCTAGGCTGTCAGCTTCAGGCAGGTTCTCCCTCATTAACACCCTTTTAAGATACGTTGGTAAATGTCAGTGTCATACTTCATCATACAATGAAAAATATTAAGTGCACATTGTTATACCTGGATTCATACCTACAGCATATCTCTGTATCTCTGGGAGTCTCATGTAAAGATCAATTATGATGTTACAGATCATGGTTGGAGTTAGCTACACTCCTTCCTCTTCTGCTCCTATTCCTTCTTTTTAAAAAAAAATTATTCTCCCCCTCCTCCAGTGGATCTTTTCTCCATCCTTGTTATGTTAGTTGAAGATGTCCCTGATCACTGCAGGGGGTTGGACTAGATGACCTTCATGGTACCTTCCAATCCAAACCATTCTGTGATTCTATATCAAGCAAAAGTAACTAGGACACTAGCAGCATAGTCCTTGTGGTTTTGTTGGAGTGTAATGAGGGAATGAAACTGCTGGTAGAGCAGTTGCTGGTTATAGCCATTCATGGGTTGTTTTGGGAGCATGGCAGCAGGGAGGGCTGTGGGGCTGCCATCAGGGGGAGAGGTGCAGCTGGGGTTCACATATGGCAGCTTTTCAGAAGAATTTGGGGTCTGTAGCACTAACTAGCACGGGAAGGAGTGTTAAACCATCACTGCTCATCACCTTCTTGGATTCGCTTTTGGCAGAGTAAATCGTTCTTGCAGTGGCTGGGATTGCTCACGGTTTGGGTCACTCCTTTTGGTAGCTGCCAGATGAATTTTTGAGTGGGTAGGACAGGATAATCCTCGTTTCAAGTTTCCTGAAAGTGCCCAACACAGGACACCTTTGCACTGTCCTTCTGCAGTAATGTTTAATTTGAATTTTATCTGCAGAGAACTGCTTTTGCACCATTCCACTGTCTTACAAGAATACCTTGAGTAACTTTGCAAAATGGTCATCTTGTGAAGCCTACAGGCTTTCCTGAAAGAAGTATAAATTGCCAGCAAAAGGAAGCATGAACTCAAGCATGTGCATGTTTATTTTCATGCAGCAGAGGAGGCAGAGGGCACTCCTCATGCAAACAGGTGTTACAAGGCTCCTTCTCCTTTGAAATGTAGAACCAATGTCTTTGACCTCCACAGCCAACATTTTTATTTTTAGGTATGATGCTGCAGTGAAATAAATAGAATTTAATTTGGATTCTCCAATTCAGCAGTTTGGTATCCAGTGTACACACAAAGGGATAAAGAGGTTTGCATTCAGTTAAAAATGTACTCACAGTGACCCAGCTCAGCTAATTTGGCCCAGAATAAGACCCATTGGTAAAGGTGAGGCAATTCAACTGCTGCCTTACTCTTTTAAGGACTGAAACCTGAACTCCAAAGCAAGTGAAAGGGCTGCATGGCTGGGCCATGCACGCTGATCCAGAAATGTGCAGAGTGAGCCAAATGCCGAGTCCTGCACCTGGGGCACAACAACCCTATGCAGTGCTACAGACTGGGTGAGGTCTGTTTGGAGAGCTGCCAGGAGGAGAGGGACCTGGGGGTGTTGGTCGACAGCCGGCTGAACATGAGCCAGCAGTGTGCCCAGGTGGCCAAGAAGGCCAATGGCATCCTGGCTTGNGTCATTAGGCACTGGAATATGCTGCCCAGGGAGGTGGTTGATTTGCCTTCCCTGGAGGTGTTTAAATTACGGGTGGACGAGGTCCTGAGGGACATGGTTTAGTGTTTTGTGGGAGTGGTTGGACTCGATGATCCAGTGGGTCTCTTCCAACCTGGTGATTCTGTGATTCTGTGATTCAGCAGCAGCAACACCAATGCCAGTGCTGGATGCAGCTAGCTGCTGGCCACTGACCAAGCCCCGATCCCTAAATTGTGGAGGTACCAGTTTGTTCAGTGAGAGAGGTGACCTTGTTGCCAAGATTTCTGGGTAGCTTCTGGGGTTGTCAAAGTGGGAATCTACTTTCTTGTTGCCTGCAAAACAGACTGCTGAGGAGCATCCGCAGTGCTGAAACCCAGAGAGAGTCCTATGGGAGGATCCTTTTAGCTTACAGTCATCCCATGAGGTCTGCAGGGGAAAAATACTGAGGCAGCACATACAAGTAGATTTTATTCATCTCTTATTAAAAAAATATTTTAGCTGGAGCAGACCACCAGCCATTCTCTGCAGGAAAAAGTTCCTGCAGTGTGCATTCTGCACATGGGTGTAGGCTGCTCCTGCACCCCTGCAGGCAGACTATCACCTACAATGGCACCTTGCACTCTGCACTGGAAACGCAGGGCAAGGATGCCAGGGGTGCATTGTACTCTGGGAACCTGGAGTTTAGCCAGGAGATGTTATTTGAAAGACTCAGAAATCCATGCTCACGGGTATAATCTCATACATTTGAAAAAAATGGTCCAACAGCTCTAATGTAATTTTAGGTTCCTGAGGCCCAGTCAGCACCAGGACAGGGTGAGAAGAAAGGAATTTAATCAGAAATGAAGAAAATTCCCCAAACTTTCATTCTTTTTTTGGGTACACATTTGCTGGAGGGTCCCCACCAGCATGCTTAGCATTTCTCTGGTCACTGCAGACTCCTCTAAACGAAAACTACTTTGGAGCTGTTGCAAATGAAAGGCACTTAACAAATGTTTCTGAAATAAGAAAACCTCTGTACTCTTCTCTTTGTCATTCATTTTCAAATTGATAAGTTAAATACTGTACTCCAGCATAAACATTTCTGAGGGACTAATTATAAACATTTCTAGTGGAGTGCACTTAATACAATTTTGTTTGCCAAGTGGTGCTGTCTCCTCCCAGGCTATGACTATGAGAGGGTTTTATTTAAACGGAGATATAAATTAGTTGCACTCAGCACAGCCTCTCATCCCAGCTCCCTCCTGCATCCATACCCTTGGACCCTGAAGGAAAAGGCAGGTGGGAGCTGCCGCAGCACAGCCTTGCTGAAACACTGGCAGGACACCACCACAGCCATTCCCCTGCTGCTTCCCCAGTCCCCACTAGCTAATTTTTTTTTTCCATTACAAGAGATGTGATCAAATTTGCTTTAGATAGCTGGATGCAGATGCAATTCTATAAAAACCTCCTTCTCAAGGTAAGAGTTAATGCAATGTTTTGTGACCTGGCTACACAGTGATGGGAGGCACCAACTTTTAGACAGCAAGATTAAATTAATATTTATTAGGGATTTTAAGGTTTCATTCAAGACAAGGAAGCCTAATTTTAGACTTTGATTGAAAGACCATCCTGGTAACAGCATCACTACTTTCTTTTCAAAATTGGCTAAATTTAAGTTTTAACTATGTCTTAAACTGGGGCCAGCTACTAACAAGTCTGAGCCTTCTGACATCTGTTCATCTTTTTATCTGCCCCTTCCTTACCTGATTTCCTATTAAGGTGCAAATTATACAGAAATTGGTGAAACCAAACTCTCCTCTGATTCTTACTAGTTATGTGGTTTGTCCATTCCTGAAATACTTTTGAAGACAATGAGGAAAGATGCCTCCCTTGTTAACAGAAATCAGTTTTGCACTCAGAATAAAATTCCATATTTTGCAAAGAACTGAGCACTACCATTGCCACAGCCAGATGTGGCGAGTGCTACAAAGCTTCTCTACCTCTGCACCCCCAAAGGAAGGCAGTCAGTCATGAACCTAACTGTTTGGGGGTTTGTTTTGTTTTCTATGGGGTGCTAAAATTCCTACATTGGAGAATTTAGAAAATAAGGTTTCTTCATCGGCAATTTGATCTGCTCATTACAAACACCAAGGAGAGGCTTGGGGCAGGGGTGCTGGAAGGTCCTGTGGACCCTGGCCTGCTTGAGGCCCCTATGAATCTCTGCCCAATGCTGGCCCCTTCTTACCTAGGAGAAGATGCAACCTGTCAAGTCTGCAGAAACAAACATGTTCTCATAAAACACAGAGCAGTAATTTTATAGTATGAGAGGAAAGGCACGCTGGCAGGGTTTTCCTGCTCATTCAGAAAAATGGCAGCTACCTTTTGTATGACTATTGTTTTCTTTCACTTTTTTTTTACTTTTAAGATTAAAAATCATCCAAAGAAGACTTACAAGGTTTATAGTGGAGTTATACAAGAAGCAAATTAAAATTCCATAAATATATTTGCTGGCTAAAATTTATATATCCTGTATTCCTCGGGTATCTAATTAGACACAAGAAGAAAATAGCCCTGCAAAGGCTAGGCATTTTGTTCAAATAATTTTTAAAAATTGAGCTAAATAATGGCCATTTTATACTGCACACAATATAATTGTTCTTCTTGTATTGGGGAGCAGTTATAAATTATCCAGTATCCCATTCAGTCTCGTTACCACGCCGAGTACCAAACAATTGTGAATGTAGTTACTGGGCATGTAAATTCATGGCTTTCTGACAGCTATACCGTTAGTGCTGCTGCTAACTAACCTTCTGCATAAAAAATGCAATCCCTAGGAAAGAAGGAGCATTTATCTAAGTGCTGACATTGAAACATTCTGAATAACTCTTTGAATCATTTGTACTATTATGGGTAGAAAATGTAATTATTGTAATCAGCCTTGAGTCTGAGGCCATGTTGTTTTTAAAAAAAAAAAAAAAGGAAAGGAGAGGGAGAGAGAGGGGAAACCAGATCTGAACAACAAAAATGAACCTTGATAATGGAGCAGCCTTGAATTCCACTTCATTTATCACACTAATGGATGTCAAGATAACCTCAATCAAAGATTTTGTTTTCCAGTTTTAAGCAATGGAAAATGCTTTCTTTTTTTTTGTTCTTTACTTCTTTTTATTTTTTTCTAGAAAAAAGAAAGTTATTTAAATTGTTCCTAGTAATTACATTAGAGTAGGAGGTCAAAGTCAATATGAAATAATATCCACCAAGCTTTGATGAGTCTAGTCTAGGCTCTTTACTGGCACAGTTCACATATCTTTATAATCCCAGTGCAAGCTTTCTGTTTCTCCTTCCCCGTTCCTTCTGTTTTTATATTTTAAAAGAAATCACATTTCTTGGTGTTTTTATTAGTTTTCATTTGAAGTCCCAGTAGTATTTCCTTTAATACTTGGAAGTAAATTATCATGTGGTTTAAACACTATCTCCCTGACTGGCGTGTCTAAAGATAGGGTATCACTGTAAAAAAATGCAGAGAAAAAGAAGTTTATGACAGCAGCACTTCATTAAAGTGTCTTGATTCAGCTAGGCCAATCTTGTGAAGAACACTGCGTGGGACCTGATGTAGGTCCTGGGCAAAGTGTTGCAAACACGGGCCCTGTGTCCAAGTATTTCCGTTCAATTATATCTCTGGGGTGAGCGACAGCATCCAGACACCAGCACTTCTGCTCCCCATGACTCATAAAACTCTTAGCTGGATCTGAATTCAGCCAGAGCACAGAGCCACCTCTGGTGGCTTGTCTTCTAAGTCATACAACTTAGTTTTGGATGTTGAGTGAAAGTTTCTGTGTACTCCTCAGAAATGAGGTGACAAGTTGGTTTTTTTATGTCACTGTGCAAGTGCAGTCCACTATCTGCATGAGTGTCACCTGTAACAGTTAAGAGAGAGACAGACAATTGATGTATTTAGACTCATTTAATTTGTCAGGGTGGCATTTCTGTGGATCCACAAAGTATCTTGAGTTATCAAGGACGTTTCACAGGTTTCTAAACTTGATTGTGAGCTGCAGAAATATGAATTGCTTAGAAACTATGAATTAATTATTTCACTGAACAATGGTAGTTTTATCAAGAACTAAAGCTAAAACAAACCCAAGCCCCCCAGAAAATCATCAGTCTGGAGCAACTATTTGTGAGCATTGATCATCCTTGGACCCACCTATAGCTGTGGCAGCTACAAGCAAATTAAGTTTCACTTTTGTGGGTGCCACAGACTTTTTCATGGGCCTCTGCAGGAGGTGTCTTTTTGTAATTTTAAACTATAATTTTAATATATAGCTGTCTTAGTGCATTTACATGATGGCCAGAGAACTAAGACACATACCCTAAAAGAAGACAGTGTTAGAAGATCCAGGTCTCAGTTTCAAGCCACACTTGCTACAGCAGATTAGGCAAATCCTGGATCTGTACCCAAGAAGTATCCCTAAGCCCAGGTATATGGCCTTAAGAGGTCTGCACACTCCCTTGCACCATACAAATTGCATGTTTTCTTTTCTATAATGCAAGATTATTTCTGTCTTTTGTTCTTTTAACAGGATAATGATATTCTCTCGTAACAACTTCCACTACAGCTTGTAACATTGTAAGAATATCTTGATTTTAAATTCTGCAACTTTATGGAGTGTTTACATCAACGTCTTTGGGCAGCACTCACAAAACCACCATGGTTTATTTTAAGAGACAGCCTGCTTCTTTAGGAAAATGATGGTATAGTAAATGATTTGTAAGAAATCTACAACAACCTCTCTGCCTCTGTAACAGCATCCCACAACAGATCACTACAGGCCCTTGTTCACTTAAGTGCAAAGCCCTTAAAGTGGTCTGTGACAAATAAACTTTGAAATGATCAGAAATCATCCACGTGGTAAGATATCATCTTGCCTCTCTTTACCAATAATTCAGTATTTAGAAATACACTTTGCAAAAAAACCATAAACTGTGTCGGTCTGTGCAAGGGAGCCTGCAACTTGCCCAAGTCCCCTGCCCTCTCCAGATGGGCAAAAAGTAGTGGTATGCCAGAAATGAGCAGGAGCCAATCAGTAAGCTGAGAGGAAAGATGCACAATGCTTAAAAGTATGTATAAAGAGAGGAAGAGCATAGGCCTCAATATTTTTCCTGGGAAAACAGTGCACTGCTTAGTAACCTCAGGCTAAAAGATAGACTGGTGAATTGTAATAGGAGGAAAAAAAAGTGTGGATATTTTTAAATTAAGCTTTTAAGAATAAATAAATCTGTAGAATGCTATGTAAATCAGCTGCCTTTCCTCTTCCATACCTCCCCCACCTCCAAACACTTGCTAAAGCACTTGGAAACATTTGGGTCTGAAAAAAAAAAAAGAAAGCTATAAGTGCTTTTCCTTTCTTTTTTTTGCCAAATCATGCAGAAGATGCTGGCAGCTGCAAAGATTCAATTATACACAATGCAAAAAATAATTTAAAAAAATAATGGCACTTGAAAAAAAATTGCCTCTCCAGAAATTGCGTGGAACAATAAATCTGTTAATTAGCTAATTAATATTCAATTGGGGTCAGTGGGCTTAATAGAACCTTTTTCTGAGACCCAAGAAATTTTCCAATCACAATGTTAAGTCTGCCCACTTTCATTATCATCTAAGTGCAGGCAGCCCTTATCTGGCCGCCAGGCGCCCAGGAACAATGCGGCACCATTATCATCTCAGTGCAGTGGGTGCGGGTACCACAGTTGGATGTTGCAGGCTGTGAAGTAAAAATGCTTGAGCATTTAGGGTAATTGATATATGGGTTCTGCTGTATTGTTTAGGGCTGTTTGTTTGCTCTACTGGTATTTAAGGCAGCCGAGCATCAGAAGATTGATTTTCATTGGTTGCCTTTTTTTTTTTTTTTTTAATGCAATTGATGACAAATTGTCAGTGTGGGATCCGGACCAATAGCATCCAGCAAGTTCTTTCCATGGCTGAGGGATGCTGACAGCTGGAAGTGCTGGGGCAATGTGCTCCCTATGCCTTCTGCTAGATCTTGTCCTGCACAGATACTATGACAGTGCTCACCTCTGTGGAATGGACATTTAAACCTGCATCACTATTACAAAGGACAGAATGCAAGAGCTATGTTATTAATGGCAGTAGCTGCTTTTATTTGTTTGGGGTTATTTTCCCAAGGGACACAGGTAGATTTCTGGAGGATGCACTGTGTGTTTCTTCCCTCCATATTAAAGTATGGAAGAGGAGCTTGTTGGGTTTGTGTGTCCCTATTGCCCTCCAGGTTAAGCAAAAGCTGTAGATAACAGCTTTTGGAGTTCACTGGACTGAATACTGTTGTTTATGGTATTCCACAACATTTCATAAAACAGCTTGTGACCAAAATTACATTTGTTGTTTAGCTGGTAGTAAATCCTCCCAGGCAGCTTAGAAAGGCCATCTAGGTCCAAGTGGTTTGACACAGACTCCTTAAATCACTGTCCCAAGCCCCTGACATCTACCATTCTTTTCTGATGATTAGGTTGTAAATGAAAAATACAGTTGGTATTAACTCTCCAGAAGAAGGACTTGATCTATAGGATGTAACTGCCCCTCCAATTCTTCACCAAGCTTCAGCAACATGCACTATTGCAAGTGACACCAAAGAGGGTAAAAGTTGCCTGAATACTTGGCAGTTGCCTAATTCAACTGTTTAAAGTTTCTCAGAAATCTTCTTCATAATCAATTCTTATCCATCAAGGAATTCTGTTTTCCCTTCTTTGTGCAACCCCCTGCCTGGCCCTAGGTATGCCTGGGAGATGAACTTGGAGAGCTGAAGAAAAAGGGAAGAGGTTTTTCACTGGAAATGTGAAGACTGGGAAATCTTTTTCTTTCCTTCTTCCTCCCATGTTTCCCATGGCAGTTATTGTATTTGCGTACTTAACTTGAAACTAGAGACTCCTGGTTATGGATGGTTTATCCCAGAATCTGCTAGAAAAGAAGATTACAGGTTATGTCTTGCCATCAGCTAAAAATTATATCGGTTAAATGACTTACAGGTGTTGGTCTTTTCGTGATGGTGGCTCTTCTGCCTGGTGCACCCCAAGGAAGCTGTCAGGAGGACATGGATGTTTGACAGACAGGTAGATTTCTGGAGGAAGTGGGCAGGTGCTGTATGTGAGGGGCAGCATCAGCTCTTCCACATTGTCAGCCAGGTGATTGTATTTTCACTTCAGTCTTACTGTGGTTTTTTAGCTAGCTTTTTCAGGCTGACTTCACAGAGCTCATATACTTTATTTTAGGGGCATGGGCTGGGGAAAAGGAAATTGATTTTTTTTCTCTGTTTCTTTCAGCTTTCTCACAAGCCACTGGACTTTCGTATTTATTTCCTGGATAGCCTATGTGCAATTATTCTGATTAGATCCCTCTCACCACCTCTCTGCTATAGCGTGCGCATACCCTAAACCATAAAAGGAAAATAAAAGCTGCTATTTCCTATTTTCATAAATTAAGAGATGTTTCAAGTATTGGGAGACACTGAAAGAAATTCTGCAGTTTGAAGATACTTCAACTTAACTACTAATTGCAGAGGACCAGTGGGCGTAATTTTGGCACTACATTAGCTTTGCCACTCCATGAATAATTTGCATACAAAATGCTTTATTTTGGCAATCTATTAAAGAGCTATACAGTATTTGTGGCTTATCGCATTCACGCAGGAAGCAGGATCCTTGGCCATCTCGTTAAATTCTGTTGATGCATAACAATTTAAAGCATGGCACAAGCTGGTATGACATTTAAAGATGCCTTCACTTAATTATATTACACAAATATTGGGTTGTTTATCCTTGGGAATAAAGTCTTTTTGAAGTCAAAGTTGGCATGTGTATAAAGGAGTAAATTTTAACTGATCCCTCAAGTGGGCCTCCTAGCTGCAAACTGGGGTTCTTGCATTTTTTAAATTATTTGTGATAAGAAGCATTACACTTTGAATACATCCACTGGAGTTTGTTTGGTACTCCCTTCTCTTCTTCTCCTCTAATGGAAAATATGCTATTTAGCAATAACTCGTCACATGAAACCAGAGGGGTAAGTGTAGGATCTGGGGAGAAACTTCATAAACAGTGGTGGCTGTAGCAGTTTGTGGCTGCAAAAAAATCCTCACTTTCGTCTTCTACATGAGGAAAAAGTCATGTAACAATGTCTATAGACTACCCGCAAAGAAGCAGTGAGGAAATGAGGGTAGAAAAAAAATTGATGTGTTTTTTTTTCTTCATATCCCCAGAAGGATAATCAGCATGAAACGAATTTTTTCCCAAGGCAATTAGGAAAAAACACTGTTCCCTCTAA
>WAAB01016175.1:0-24405 GCA_013389865.1 Piaya cayana
CCATCCCTGGCAGGATTCTTGACTTCGTAGGCTCCCTGCAGTCTGATCTGACTTTTACAGATATCAGTTTAAAGTCATCTGCTTGTTATCACTGAGAACAAAGCAGAGGACCTTATAGGACTAGCATTCTCTGGACTCCTAGATGCTGCCCACTGATTTCTGATGCATTTTCATCATGCTCCAATGACCTGTAACCCACAGAAAAATATCAAGGTCTCATGATTTTCAGGAGATCTCAGCCAGTCTGCTTTCACAGTCCAGGAGTAGTTTTCTAAAGCTGAACTAATCCCAGTATGATCATTCTGTAGCCAACAGAGAGAGCTGGGTCTTCAGAAATAATTGAAAATTACCATCATTAGAAAGTTACTTTAGGATAAGATTTGTCACCCAATAAAGACACCTTTTTTACTACACTAAAAGGAGTCAAGGGTAATGAATGCTGCCTTTATTTTTAGAATCAGGTTAATCTTACCTGTTGATTAGTTAGAAAGAGATGGAAAATTAAGAATTTGCAGAAGCAGAAATGGGAAATTTCAATTTTCTACTGAAACCATTATAAATCTCACCATGACAAAATAAAAACGCCCCCGGTGATGAAAAGTTATTCAAGTGACAAGTCAGGGTGGCATTTCACAGATTCCATGGAAAAATTTAGCTGAGGTAAAAATACTGTCCACAATTGGAATACTGTATACACAACAAGCAAATATCAGTCAAGAGCTTTGCTTCCCAGGCTTGTTATAGAAAAAGAGTATCTGCAACTTCTGTTCAGCATCATTGTCTTAAGGTGAGTTTCACCTAGCTGGAGTCATGTCAAAACAGCAAGTTCTTTTCTTCCACCTTTTTCTTTTTCATGGTAAGGATACGATATATCCTAGCAGTATATTCTCTATTTCATGCCTTATAGTTCCTGCCTTTGACTGCATGTCTTCTTTATGTGGCAATATCAAAGCAATTCCATCCTCTTCTTATGTGTGTATTTCTGTTACAGAGTGAAGAAATGAGCATAGTTCATGTTATTAGCCTGGATTTTTGGATGTTATCACAATACATTAAAACTACTCAGTCCTGTATCTTGTTCTGCAATACAGTTGGTATCTAGACTTATACGCTAGTAAATGTAGATTAAAATATTTAGGTTTTCTCTATAACGAAAAATCCTTCTGCTTTGCTGTCCCAGCATAGTGATACGCTTTCCATGACGTACTTGAGTATCATTCCTTTGCTACCAATATAAATGCTCATTCTATCTTTGAGATGTTCTCTTCTTGCTCTATTCTTTGGCTTATGTCCTTTACTTCAGTAAAATCTGTAAAGCTTTCTGTATCATTTTAAAATCATATCACTGCACTTACTAAAGAACTGCATTTTCGCTAGTTGATGTTATGGGTCAGTAAAGCAAGATGGATACATGTCTTTTGAAAATATATAGGCCTTTTGACCAATATCTTTTCAATGCAATTGTTTTTACAAGACTTCTCTCAAAGATGGAACTTGAATGAAGTTTTATCTAACAGGGATGTGGAAGAAAAACTTGCAAGAGCTCTAAGCCATACATCACACCTCAATCCCGCTCATAGATCTTGTTATTAAAGGCTTGACCGGCACTGAATTTCAGTCTTAGTCTGGCTGTTCATGTTGGCTCCTTTCTCTTTACCTTCAAATGACTTTAAGTTCTTTGTTTCATTTCAAGGCTTCCTTGCTGATTTTTATGTATTTCTTCCTGATCTCCTGCTACTATTAGGTTGGAAGTGCATTTGTTTCTTACAAGCACAGAACATAAGAATCTGCTTATTCCATCATTTCTGGTGGTTTTACACCCTTATCATTGTAACTAATCAAATGAGTGTTTATGTTTGCTTGTTTTATCTTAAAAAATACTTTATGTCTTTTCTGGCATTGGTCCCAGCTGGCTGTTTTATTCCAAGACAATGATATTTTCCGACAGATTTCCTTGGTCATACATCTAGTGCTTCTCTTTCAGTTTTAAGATGGAACTTTTCCTTGTGCCAGCTTAGGTTAAACTTTCTTTATTCTACTGCATTTTTGCAGGCCCCACAACAAAACCAACTAGGCACAGGTGGTCAGCCTAAGAATTAATACTAAAAGCTAATTTCTACTCAAAGAGTGAATCGAGACTTTTTTAAAAAAAAATCTTTTCTTTTCCTTTTTTTTTAACAGCAGGCAGGAACATACGGTGCTCCCTGACTTGCTCAGTGTATGGACATATGGATGCCTTCCAGTCACATGATGGCAAAGAGGGAGAGGGCTACCAACAGACTTAATGCCAATGTCATAGGCACACTTGATTGCACAGCTCCCTTTGTGCCATGGGTGGAGACCTGTGGGGCACCCAGGCCTATGGTTCCACTGGGAAGCTCTCACAAGGTTCCCCTTGAGAGATCACAGAGCTGCATCCAAAGACCTTTTGGATTAAATGTGTGGGGTATTTGTCATTGTCATCTTTTGAAGACTGTTGTCCCTGAGCTGAAAGGTTTTGGCAAGCTGTATGCTTGGTGTTAAATTCTGTCTTTGAGCGACCAGTAATGAACCATTCACTGTCAGAAAAGATTAATTTAGGAGTGTAATAACAGTTACATGCTTACTATTAAACATTTCTAAATGGGACTTGTGCACGTATGGAATAAGGTTAGTTTTGTGACATCTCTTAACTCAAGTCCAGTTTCATTAACTTTTATTTTCCTCACCTGTTTCTACTGTCATTATTGTCAGCCAGGGGCAGACATTTCTGAAATATTCATTTTAATTGCAGCACAACAAGAATACAGCCCCTCGTGATATTTATCAGCAGAGTACTCAAGAAATTTTTAATATATTGAAAATAAATCCTGTTTATAGCATACTACTTTCCCCAACCATAGAAGATTTTAGGTGTTCATACATCATGGATTTATCACCTTTTTAGCATTTAAACAGAGCCTGGAATTTATACCCTTTGATGACTCACTGGTCCCTGCTGCACAAATGTAATCATCACTCAACAAGAAATGGAAGTACTGAGTGAACACAACTAATGCTACCATGCTGTCCAGGGTGCCAGAGCTGAGGAAAGTGGATTAATAAACTCCAGCATGATCTATTTGTAGCGACAGGCATGGGTACCCCAGAAGAGATTGGGTCTGATCCATATACAGGCAAAGCCAGGTAACAGAGAAAGTGAGACTACTGGACACTCAGTACAGCAGCTCATTATAAAAGTTTATGGTAGACATTTACTGGCCCCTTAACACTTGAGGAATGTAGTCTGTGGTGAAGCAATGATTAACCATTTGCTGGGAGCTTGGGGAGCTGTTGAACAAAATCTTCGTAGCACATGTTTGAACAGACTTTGGCACAGCGGACCACCTTTTACAGGCTACTGTACCCTCTTATAGTAGGAAAAGGCTTCTTAGATCCATTAGTAAAGAAGTGTCCAAGGAAAGTTTAAACTTGTCACTACTGGGAGCTATTAGCATATAGTACTACTGGCCTTTTTCCCTGACATGTGGAAGGACTGAACATAGCAGCCAAATCTTTGGCTTCACACCTCTGCAGTTAACGTCTTTTTTTGCAATCAAACACAGTGAGCTGGTTTTGCCTTCATCTGTGGGTTTTACCTCACAGAGACCAGGCAGTGTCTCAGCATATTGCTGACCCTACTGGGCATTTCCAATATCTCCTTTACTGATGTGCACGATCGCACTGCTTTGGCACCCACAGCAGATGCACAGTTGGTATGTTTAGGAGGTGCAAGGAGGCGCGGTAGCAATAGACTGCAGCTTGCTGAAAGGATTCCCAGGATTAAGTATGTTGCCAGCCCAATCTGCCATAAGGAGTGTCTGTGAATCCCCCCAGCCTGCCCAGAGCTGTGCAGTTCCTTCTCAGTGCATGAGACTCAGCCGGTCAGGATTGCTCACACCAACAAATGTAATTTGTGTGCAGTTTAAAGGACTCAGTGTCACTGAGGCCATGCTGATTTACCCCTCTTTATGATATGACCATACATATTTATTTAAAATGCTGTCAGATTCAAGGTATCTTTGAGGCCTGTGTGGTCTTTTTAGGATGAAATAGTGTATTGAGTGACATAAACCTCAGTACTAGGTATTTATGAGTGGTGTTGTCTCCTTCAAACAGATGCATGACAAACAGCAGCCAAGTGAAGCAAGGTGGCTCAGGGATGAACAGATTTTTAGCAATAATAAAGCCATAGTGCTTCATCTTCCCAAGGCCTGATCCTGCCGAGATGCCTCCTAGCTGGGATGCGAATGAAAGCCCATCAATGGCAGAGACACCTCTTCAGGCTGTAGAAAGGAAAGAAACAGAAAGATGCCAGTTAGCCATAGTCAGAGCTCTCTCCTGGAGCAATCCTACTCCAGAGCTATTGAGTAGTGTGACTCCAACTCATACACAACCATAATACCCTGAGCCAATTTCTTTCTACCTCTCAAGCCATGTAGACTTGATGGAAGGCAGTTCTAGGCAGATGCCACCTTCCTTGGACCACAAAAGCTTTTATGCTGGCTGCTCACATGCTGTCTTCACAACCATGTCATTTCAGCTACAGGTTCCTCTGCAATCTTCTTGTGCCACACAAATCAGCCTCCTTCCACCTCTTCACCTTCCTGGTGACCTGGAGTGAGTCCAGAGGAGGGCCGCAAAGATGACCAGAGGGCTGAAACAGGACAGCCTGAGAGAATTTGGCTTGTTAGAGAAGGCAGGGCTCCAGGGAGACCTTATAGCAGCTTCCCAGTACTTAAAGGAGATCTACAGGAAAGCTGGGGAGGGGGTCTTTACTTGGGAGTGTGGGGATAGAATGAGACATAACTGTTTTAAGATGAAGGAGGGTAAATTTAGCATAGGTATTAGGAAGAAATTTTAGGGTGGTGAGGCACTGGAACAGGTTGTCCGGAGAAGTCATGGATGCTCCATACCTGGAGTTGTAGGCCAGACTGGATGAGGCTTCAAGCAACCAGATCCAGTGGAAAGTGTCCCAGCCCATGGCAAGGGTATTGGAACCAGATGATCTTTAAGGTCGCTTCCAACCCAAACCATCCTACAACTCTATGATTATATGATTCTATGATGCCCGTATTTCCTTTGTTAAGTTAATCCTCTCTAATGAACTCCTGAAGAATTAGATAATTAATAGATGTATCTGAGAATTCATTTGTTGTTTGACAGCCACCACTCTGTTTGTGTATTATATTCTTTTTTCCCCCTACCCTCTGCCTTGCCTGTTTCAACAAAGCCTTTTTAGGTCAGCAACTCCCAGTGAACAGCAATGGACAGCAATGTATGTCCACAGAATAGTCGTCTAATCTCAGCTGACCCTTCTACAACCCTTAAGCTTGAACTGCCACAACTATCAACATATAATTTCAGACAATAGATATCAATGAATACCAAGACCTCCATTGTGATCCCTGTCTGAAAGACAGATCTGTGATAACTGATGGCCTGAAGTGTGGAGTAGTGTAACCTCTTGAAAAACTTTTCTGTTTATTTGTGAAAGCAATTTTTTTCTAAAGGCCCAAGGACTACCCATGTAGCTGCAAACATGAGAATATGTTGCAAGCCAGTCACTTCACTTGGTTCTTAAACTGTTGTAGTTGGATTCACGTCACCCCAAAAACTAGGAATACAGTCTATGGTGACCATTTGTGTTCTCTCCATAGACAGCAAATCAGACAGATAAACTCAGAGACTGTTTCATCTTGGGTGTCAAAGATCCCCAAACCAGATGGCTCCAGAGATCTGTCCTATAGACAGGTCAGAAAAATGAACCCTTTCTTCAGTAAAGATACTCATTGAAACAGAAAATAAATTGCTCCTGCAGGACCAGTTTGTGTTCACTTGTCCTCTCCACATGGTAACTGCAAGGCTAATACGTGATCTATTAGTACCATCCCTATATTTGCATTCCATCTACATTTTCAGTTTATTCCATCTCACAGCAATAAAAGACCACTATAAAGATTACCATTACCTATGTTAAATTGAAACTGGAATCAGTAAGAAAAATATCCTGTATGAATCATACATTTTGCAAAATGCAAATGCAGAAGCATTTGTTTTCACTGTTTGTTCATGAGCCCACTTATGCACTCCAAAGTCCTGAAAACTGTCCATTCTCCATATCCATTTTGTGATACCAGAGAAATAAACCTGCAGGAGACACAAGTGCTTGCTATCCCACTTGAAGTTGAAAGGAGATGTAACTTGAGGTAATAATTAAATTGAATCTATTTTTAAAATTTCCTTATCTTCATGGTTAGGTTTCCTTCCTATCAGTTTAACCTATTTAACTTCCAATATTTCCCATTGCCTTCTAATGGAGACAATTGCCTGTGTATAAAGAACAAGCAATGCATTTCACCAGAGCAGACAGAGAAAGCAGGATAAATAAATCATTGCTTCATACAGTCTTTTTTTTTTGAAGGAGAGACAAGAGAGACATTGATTTAAAGAGTAAAGTAATTTGCCCATCAAGTTTTGATCTCACATATAAATAACATAAAAGTTCAAGAGAACAGAGAATTCATCAGAATTGATCCAGTGTGACAAGGTACTGCAGAACTTCTGAAAAATCACGTATTTAAAAAAAGACTAATCAAAAAAAAAAAAAGTCCAGCTCATGAAATTCAATCATTTATTTTGTCTGGAGGAAAGGATAAAAAAAAGAGGGTTTGGGTGTTTTTGGTTTGGTTTGGTTTTGTTGCCTGGGTTTGGGGTTTTTGGCTTGATGGTTTTGGTTGTTCTGGGTTTTTTTTCCATTTTGTTCAGGTTAAAAAGAAATGGGGCAAAATAGGTAACACTTACCTAAGCAATTTCCTCATGTGTTATGGCTTTGCAGTTGCAATCCAATTACCTTTACCTCCAGTAAAAGTCCAGATTAGTTCTTCATAGCAAGTCTTTTTGATTTATTAAAATGCAGTTGGATCGGGTATGTGAATAAAGAGAAGTAATCCAGTTTCTAGGATTGAAGGCAATACTCTCTGTTTTGCTGTGCTAGCCATTGCTGACCTTCTTGATGTGCTATAACAGCACAACATCTGTTTTCCAGACTCTTGATGACGAAGAAGGAAGCAATTCAGTTGTGTAGATCAGCAAAACAAATACAAATCAAGATACCAGCATTCCAACAAGCCTTTTGCACCTTTTTTCTTTTTTATTTTTTAAAAAAGACAGTCAATAGCAATAGAGTCTCTTAACAAAAGAAAAAAGCCCAAAATTGAAATGGCATAGAGCATCCTACATTAAAGAAGAAACTGTGGATTCTCAAGGTGATTCATGTCTTTTTTTTTTTTTTCTGGTTTTGCTTTTAATAAATGCAATTCAAGCAGCCAAAAGACTTTTGGTTGTAAATGAAAGGACAGTAATAATGAGCAGACCTGGCTGTTTCCATCTTGCCTGCTAGGCCACAGTATTACTCAAAGCTTTGAAGTGACAGCTAGATTAGATTGATTTGGGGCTAGGGGAAATATTAACAGGATAACCATTGTTTGGCAGCTTGTGATAAGCACTAACACTTAAGAATAGTAATAATTTAGCTGAGGCAGCTGACACTTGAAGGATGGCAGAGTGGAAACTGCTCACGCTTGGAGGATATGCAAAATGACAGCTGTCTGTCTAAAGCAACATATTAGAAGACCCTGTTGCTAAAGGTATTTCTGGTGGACAGGACAAGTCATCTGGACCTGTGATAAGAGCAAAAAATACTGACAAAAATGGCAAAGATCCGAAGGACATGGAAACAGATGGAAGCTGAAAGAAGTTAAGATAACTGCCCACATCCCTGGGACAATCCTTCACAGGCAGAAAACAGGAAGAGGTCTCTTCTCAAACTCATTATAATAAGAGGCGGAGAAAGGTTATGAATCTGTATAGGTGCTTTTGGAATATGTAACAGTTTACTGTATTATAGCCAAGATGAGTTGCCATGATAGGTACACACGTTGTTTTGGAGAAATGATTCTCCCGTGCATCTCAGCGCTGAAAAACATACCCACTTTATACCTTTATAAGTTATGGAGTCTTGATTCCACGTGTCAAGATCTTTGGTATCAGGGATACACCAAGAGTAAATATGGAGGGTGGATACTAAAATTTTATCTGCTGTGAGGATCATATTTTATGAAAATGAGACATTGTGCTTCTCCAGTACTTACTAGTCATGTACCGAGGTCTGTGAAAACAAAGCCTCTGGGAACACCCATAACCCAAGTGTAGTCTGGGAAATGCTGGCGCTGGAGTATGTTTCCTGTGAAGGGGCTAATGGCCACATAATCTTCCATGTGGGTCACAATGAAGCTGCAACGAATAGTTCAAGGGCTATTAAAAAAGACTTTGAGGTTTTGGGACAGTTGATAAGGGAATCTAGGACACTGGTTATTTTTTTCCCTCTTCTTCCAGTTGTGGCCAGAGACATTAGAAAAATCAGATGGGATGGCCGCATAATGGGATGGCCTTATAGCACCAGACTTGCTGCCATCAGATGGGACTCACCCTTCTAAAAGGGGGATGAGGGTCTTTGCTCAGGAGATTGTATGGTTCATTGACTGCTTTAAACTAGACTTGAAGCATGAGGAGGATAATACCACGCTTGCTTCTTCTAGTCTTCAAGGAGCTCATTAGTAGGACCTCCTGGGAAACTGACCTCATGGAGATGGAACCAGAGCAGAGCTGGCAGATCTTTAAGGGTACTTTCCATAGAGCACACGAGCTCTCAGTCCCCAGGTGTAAGAAGACAGGAAAGGAAGGCAAGAGACCAGCATGGCTGAGTTGAGACCTGCTGGTCAAACTAAAGGGAAAAATTTTTTTTCAGCAAGTGGAGTGAAACACTGGCACAGTTTTCCCAGAGATGTGATAGATGCCCCATCCCTGGANCAGTGAAATACTGGCACAGTTTGCCCAGAGATATGATTGATGCTCCATAGCTGGAAACATTCAAGGTCAGGTTGGATGAGGTTCTGAGCAACCTGACGTTGTGGAAGGTGTCCCTCCTCATCATAAGGGGTTTTTTACCAGATAACCATTAAAGCTCCCTTCCAACTTAAACTACTCTATGATTTGATGATTCTATTGCTATTGCTACCATGCATCTACCTCCAAGGAAACACCCCACTCCAGGCAGAGAGGGAAGAATGTAAGACAAGAAGCACCAGTAAAGAAACCTGCCACCTCCACAGATTATCTCAATAACAAACACGTGCTAAAGAAAAGGCAAACGTGCAAAATCCTCACTTCTGCTAACAAAATAAATTCTTATTTATTTTTGAGAAGCAGACAGATGACTATTTCCAGATTAGAGTAGGGAAATATATATTGTTTTATTCCTTTAGTAAAGCAGTGGGGTAATAAACCTGGACCACTGGCTGTAAACTTAGTGACTGATTAGGTTGTTAAACTGCTGTTTTCAAAGTAGGATACTAGGTAAATCCTCTGAGATATGGTGACTGTCCAAAAGATTGAGCAGAGAAGACAGGAAACAGATTTTTCAGTATTTCCAAAGGACAGTGTGCTTAAAACGTGACTACAGGTCTGTCAATTTAATGCTTACCCTGGGCAAAATCTCAAGAAGGCAAAATAGAATGTGCTCAATAAAAATTAAGAGAGAGCATTATAATTAAAACCAGATAACATGATTTAATGAAAGCTGAAACATGAAAGATGAATGTTGCATTATTTTGGGGGGATTTACTAGTCAGACAAAATGTGCATCTGTTAAAATAGCAGTGTTATATTAGGCCATATGACTTTCTTATTTAAATAAAAGCACTATTCAAACTTCAAAGTCTAGGTAAGCAAAATAAAAATTTACTAGAGAGATTTTAAATGAAAATACTAAGTGGGAATGATCTTTCAAGAACAACATTTCTTGTTGGAGTTTTTTTTACCCAAATGTAGTTCAGAGATGTTCGTGGATGGGAAGGGAAGGCAAGAGAAATTGGTGGTAAAGGCTGTGGTTGACAGTAACTGAATGAGATAAAGATAGCTTCTAGAGACATCCAGACAGCAGGACAATCTGGGCTTGCCTTCTTTATTAAAGAGCTAAGTGTAAAGATCAGACAACTAGGAATGGGGAGTGTGGGATGTAAGTGGAAAAAAAAGTTAGTATTGGCAAGAATAAAACCCACCATTCTTTAATGAACACAGACAGGAGAGGCTTCAGATGAGATCCCTAGAATAGTCTGAAATTCAGAAAGCCTTTAATGAGAGACTGAAGGGGATAAAGTGAATTTTATCCAATGCTGATGTTTAAGCTTGCATTTCTACCCCACCTCAGTCACAGTGAATGTTCCCCCTCCACTGCCAATATGAGCTGGGACTGAGGTGACTCCTTTAAGGCCAGGGTAAGAAAAAGCGTTTATTCAAGGTAAGATGAGACACTTACTTATGGGTCCGTCCTCCACAAATGAGAGAGGGAAATGAGCAGTTCAGATCTCAGATACACTAAAACTGGTGTCCAGTATCCTGCAAAACTATCCAAAGCTGCCCACGGGATCAAGTGGAGAGGTGGAGAATAGCAACAATGATCAGAGCTAGAGAGGACTGGCTGTTGCTAACAAGAAAGCAGGGTTGAGACAAAGGGTTGACTCCAAGATTTAGAGAAAAAGGAATAATTTGAGATATTCTTTCAAAATACTTCTTGGAAAATAATTTTTAAAGTGTAGAATTACTGTAAACAGTCTATAAAAAATAAACATTGGAAGCAGTTAAAGTTATTTGCGGCACAAAAAATTTGGTTTACATCTGCAGGATGAAACAACTCTTTTGGATTATGAGCTGGAAGTTGAAAGGCAGGCTGAGGAAAGAAATAAGTGATAACAGAAAATGAAAATAGGTATGGACAGATTAGGAGATCACCACAGGACAGTTGAGGTCTGCAGGCACCTCTGGAGATCATCTAGTCCAATCTCCCTGCTCAGAGAAGGGTCATCTACAGCAGGTTGCTGAGTACTGCCCAGTTTGGGTTTGAATATCTCCAAGGATGGGGACTGAGCAGCATTTTCAGGAAATCTGTGCCAGTGCCTGATGACCCTCACAGTAAAAAAAATAGGAGACGTTGCATGTTTAGACAGAATTTTCTTGGGCCACTGCTTCTTGATCTGTCGTTAGGAACAAAGAAGAGCCTGTCTCCATCTGCTTTATTCTTCCTCTTCCAATACTTACCCACATGGGTAAGAAAGGGGGTATGGCTGAAGTGAAAGGAGGAAGAATACTTAACAGAGGAAGCAAAAGGGATTTCTGCCAGACAATCTGTACTCCAGGAGCAGGACTAGAGAAATCAAATACATGGAAGTGTAAAGGAGTGAGTGTGAAATGTGAGAAAGTCCTTAGAGAAGACTATAATGGGGGGAGCCATGGAATGGGCCACAGCAGGAACATCCAGCTCATGAGACAGAAAAAGCCTTCTGACTTTACAAGAATTTCTACTCTTTTGCATAAAGCAGAAGAACCATCACAGCCTTGGTGCTGGGAACTACTCTAAAGAGCTCAGTGGCTAAGATATTCTCCGAGACAGGGATTTGGATTTCTTGAAGCAGAGGAGTGAACCGAACATGGATGAACACCATAAAATATAAGCTATGGATTAGCTCTCTTTCCAGTAGCTAATAACATTCTGTCTGAGTGTCTGGGTGGAGGGCACATACCAAAAAGAAGATGTATCGAATCCTATTGCATCTGATGTTTTCAGTAAATCTGGGGTACTTTTAAGAATAAAAGCTGAACAAGGACTGCAAATCGAGTGAATCTGTCCAAATATTTTTGAAAAGTTTAAAAAAAAGTCTCAAGAATAGAAAACTCTTACATTTATCAGCCAAGTGGTTAAGAAAATTCAATAACATACGCCTGAAACTTGGCATGTTTGAACTAGGAATCAGGTAGATATTTTTACAAGCAGGGATAGTTAAAACATTAGGAAAAAAATAGGTACATAATGCAGAACCAACCCCGTAAGTCCTTAAACAAACATTGCATTTCTTCATAGGAAGCTAGTTTCTGATTTGGGCAGACCATAAAATCCAAACATAGGAGTCTTGCTGTCAAGTTATATTGGAATTCAGAACAACTGATCATAATGGTTCAGTCAGTTTGTTAAAATGAGTTTGTCTCAGCAATGAAAAAACAAGGAGGTTTCCTCTTGTAACTTCCAGCACCATACTGTTCCCTGTTGGAAACTGTTTCTGAAATAGCAATATCATCAATGTAGATCATATTGAAACAACAAACATTTTCAAAACAACAATCAAACCTCCATTTACTGTTATATGGTAATAAAATATGTTTTTATGGCTTTACATAATACATAATTAACTTGGTCAGTGTAAGTTATAACTAGAGGAACCTATTTGTAATTGAAAACTTTTAACAAAGACTTACTCTAACAGATGATAGACAATAAATATATCCAACTATCATTTCCTAATTTTGCTCTAACCTCTTTAAAAAGATCTCATAACATCCCTTTGTTTCAAGCTTAAAGTTTTGGCAGGATGTGTGTGTGGGGAGGTGGTAATTCTCATATACTGGAAGCTTTCCAATAGGATAAGAACTGCATTTACCAGACATCCTGCTAACATCAATTCATAGATTCATGTAACTTCTTATCATCCTCATTGCAGGTTGCGGCTCTCAAAGGCACTTCCAGGGCCACTGTTCATATAGATCTGTTTGTTCTGTTCCAAAAGATAAGAAGGGAAAATATAGACACTTTGCCATTTAAAAGGGCCGGAATAGTTAATGTCTGAAATAGTTTGTAGAAAGCATTTCCAATAAGAGATTGAAACACTGGACAAGGGGAAGCACTTTGAAGATTGTGATCAAGTTTAATCTTTGAAGACAGCCAAAAGAAAGTAGACAAACTTAATGGAAGAGGTTACTCAAGGTGATTTGCCATCACCACTCCAGAACTGAAAGTAGCAGATAAATAAAAAGTTCTTCTTCTTTGGATATGGAAACACAGCAGCACAATCACAATGAAATTTTAACTTGTCACTGCTCATGGTGACTTTCCTTCTAATTCAGCCTTCACTGGTGGGGCCTAGGGGTATCATATGTCAAGTGCAGAGAGTCTATAGATTCTCTGCTTCAAAAAGATGACCTGCAAGTCTTAGTCTGATTAGAGTACAATACCAGGATCTGATTAAAGCAAAGACATTTCCTTTAAAATATATGTGCATGCATGTATGTATATGCTACTCTGTAGACATTTAACCTCAGCTCTGATATCCGCTAAAGGAGACTGGGCGAGGGAGTTCTTGGAGGAAGATATGAATTTAATTTCCAAAGCAGCAGCCTGATAGCACAGCCCAGAACCACTTGCAATACAGCGGCATGGTGAAGGTATGCAAAAGTCTTTCCACATGTCAGATACTTGAAAAGAGACTAAACCACAGAGCATTACTAAGCATTTCCTATTAACATCAGCTGGGTAGCAGTATGAGAAATTTGAGTAATTCTCTGAGGCAAAGAGAGCCAAGGGCAACTCCAGAAAGTCAGAGTCCCAGAGGGGAAAGCAAACATAGTAACATTCATGGTTCAAAGGAAAATTCAGGTGATCCATTATGAAGTTTCTTATTGCAAAGGTGACAGAAAAATATTGTGGCATGCTTGCACATTGAAAAAATGCTCAGGAAACCTTTAATTTCACCTAAGATGTACTTTTTCCTGTTTGGATGGTTTATCTGACATGTACTGTGGACCCTTCATTTCCATTAGAAATAACTTGGTTGTGCATCTGACTTTTGGAAAGTGTTAAAATGCTGTATGCAGAAACAGGGAGATGTAATTACATTCCATTAGACTACAGAGACGAAAAGAAGCAAGAAGATAAAGCTAACCTTGCAGTAGTTTTCCCCACTCATGTAAGAGAAGTTACCAAGGTAAAAAGGCAAGGTGAAAAACAAGTATATCATATCACAAAAGACATAGGAGAGATTGAATAAATTTCAGTGGTATTTCAAGTTTTATTTCTTTCATGTGTTGTATTTTTCTAAGAACGTACTTAAAAGATCCAGTCTACAATACACATCTGGGTTTTTTTTGTCTGCTGTTGAATACAATAGCAAAACAATTCCACAAATCCCTTGCAAAAAACAAAACAAACCCCACAAAGCAAATCATCAAGACTTCTCCTTCCCATTGCAAAAGAAAACCCTCTATGTGCTTCTTCAGTTTAAGTCTCTGAGACATTTTTGCCTGGGTGTAGAAAAACAAGTAAACACAGATATTACTGCAGCTTCTGCAGGCATTAATATCTTCATTTTCTGAGACCCAAAAGACTGGAATAATTACATAATACAAGAGGCAAAACAATTTATGAAAAAAGACACATTCTCTTATTAAAAATTAAATAAGACTTTCACAATCAACTGCTTCAAATATGCATGAATAATGACAGCTAGAAACCAGTCTCTGCAGATTGCGCATGAAGTGGGTGTGAAGATGAAGTCAGGGTAAGAAAAAAAATCACAATGATAAAAGAGTGCTGCCTTGGAGCTTTTACAAGGTCATTTGGCCAAGGCCAGATAAAAGTTAATGTTTTTCCACTATCCTGTAACAAGAAGGAGAAAACCGAATTAAAAATTATCTTTTACAGCAAAAGCAGAAATCAAAGTCAACTTCTCAAGGATTAAGTCCACTGGAAAATAAAGTTGCCCTTTTCTTCCAACAGGTTTTTGTTTTAATTATGTAAAGACTTCATGAAGTCTTTTCTAACTTCTTATAAATTTAATTCACAAAATGTGCTAATTATCTGCAGACTCTTTGAACATTACAATAATATAGTAAGCTGAACTGTCTTTTTCCAAACCGCAATAAAATAAGGCTTAAAAAGAGTACACCCATCCATAACTCTTGTACAGTTCATGTGTAAATATATTATTTGTATTATGAAAAATAACAAATAATCTAATGCATTGAACTTGATCATCTGCCCACAATTTACAAAACCTAATACCACTGCAGCTGCAAAAGATGGTCATTTCTTCCCCTGTGGGGAACTGCCTTTATCTACTCATTGTCATTTCTTTACTGAATTCGTGTTAATTTTTAATAACAATTTTACTCCTCCTAAAACTGAAAAGATGACTCATGGGAGACCAACAGTATTCTTTAGATACCATCTTCAGAATACAACCCTGCTGCAAAAATACTGTACTAACTGTTGGTGCAACAAATGAGGAAGAAAGGTACATAAGAATATCTGTATTTGTGGGAGAAGGGTTGAAAATTAAGAGTTTTTTGAGTTTGATTTTTTGAAATTCCGCTTTATAACACCCTAGTCTTTCACTTAAGACCGCTGAAACTTTGTAGAGTCATTTCCTGTATCACCAGCCACATTGCTCAGCTGCCCATGTTTATACAGAGAACATGGCCATATGGAGGTTTTAATACTAAATATCACTGCACCTTGAGCAGATGACTTCCATGCCATTAATGCTTCCTCTGACTTGAAATACTTGTTCTGTAGTTCTTTATGCAAGAACATGTTTTGGAACAGGTATGTACCAAAGCTTGGCCCCAAAAATAGAGTTGGAAAGCATTTATTTTAATATTGCCTCTCACATGAGATAAAAGAACACCAGTACTAAAAAGAACAAACAAATTCATTATTCTTGCCTTTCTCTGCCTTTATTCTAAATAGTTTGACTCCTGGATAAAGCAAACAAAAAAAAAATCATAGCTCACTACAATGTTCAATGTACAGTACAATCACATATTTGTGTGAGGAATTACAGTTACTCAGTTGTGCGGAACATTCTCAATTACATGGTGGCCTTTCCTGTCTTTTGAAATATCACTTAAAATAAATAGTAAAGCCTTCTGCAAGATTCCATGTCTAGTGATAAATATTTCTTCAATTTGAACTCAATATGAATAGCAGGTGCATCAACTCAGAAGACAAACATATCTTGGTTTTGCTTGAAAAAAATCAATCTAGAAGTGTTCCTAATATCTTCAGATGCCTCAATCCTTTCTGGATTTGAAAGAGTGAAAGGTTTCTTCTGCCGTTCCCCAGACATTCACTATTCTCTTTTAGGATGAGATTTTCAAAGGAAACAATGATTGAGCTCAAAGTCAAGCCAGGCAGAACACATCTGCATATGCTGTTTGACTTCTTTGTCAGAGGCAGGTCATTAAACTCAGCTATAACATGGCTGCACGTACTCATCCGACATCCTTATATTGAAGCTGATACTTCTGCTGAATAACTTATGTATCAGTCTGCTAGGAAAGACTAGAACATTACCCTTAAAAAAAAATCAACTCCCCTAAACCCAACCAACAACAAATTTTAGGAAAAAAATACATATTTTTTCCAATTCAGATTATACATAGACTAACCAGGTTATAGCTAAATTAGCAAACCACATTGTTAAAACAAACCATTGGGGATCGCACTCTGGAACCTTCTTACATAAATCTTCTACTCATAATATTCCCATGCTAAATCAAAGGTTTTTCTTTGTCATGGGAAACCTGCATTTTCAGTGCAACTGTACCAATCTAAAAGTTCATTAAAGTTTATGGTAAAGACTAATTGTTTACAGAAAACTGAGGCATCATGCTGGCCTTGTAACTTCAGGGAACTCCGAGTCATTGTTTACAACAGTAAACTTTGTGACATTCTCCCTCTCATACTTGTAGCAGAAGGATAAATCAAATTCTGGTTGATATTCCAAAGAAACATTCCCATGAATCGTGCTACAGAAACTAAACGAAGTGCTAACCCACAAACCATGTTTATTTAAAATATTTTTATCCACAAATCATGCTTCCTCAAAACAGACTTATCTAGCATCCATCAAGTCCTGTTTGGCATATGGGAAAGGATGATAATGTGGTTTCCTGTCATGCTGCTCCTGCATATTTAGGGCAGTTGCTTACCGCAAGTATCTAGAATTATGCATCCACTGAAAGAGCAGAGTCAGCATCTGAGAGAGCATTTCTCGTTCTTGCACATGACACCGAGTGGAGGTGTGAAACAGAAAGGTGCAATATATCACACTGACTTCTATATTCTACTAAGGTTCAAGGAGTTTCAGTAAGACTACTAGTATTTCAGAAAAGAGCAGACACATAAATATCACCTATGCACCATGTGACCTCTTCCCATTAGCAGAATAGACAAAAAGGTCCTTGACAATGCTCCATTTCCACGCAAAAAAATTAAACAAGGGCTTTGTTACAGGCTTGCCATGCATTAGCACTTGGTCTCGACAAATCCTATCATACTTGAACACAGGAAAATCTCATAAGGGAGTGAATATAAAAATGTGCTCCTGTTTCAAAGTTATTCCTTTGTAAAAATAGAAGTGTTTTCATATTTAAATAAAATTGATTATTTGTATTATTACAATAAACAGATACTGTTTTAGTCATAGGTCACAGCTGAGTAAGGATCATAGAATCATAGAATCATAGAATCATAGAATAGTTTGGGTTGGAAGGGACCCTAAAGATCATCCAGTTCCAACCCCCCTGCCATGGGCAGGGACACCTCCCACCAGACCAGGCTGCCCAAGGCCCTGTCTAACCTGGCCCTGTACAACTCCAGGGATGGGGCAGCCACTACTTCCCTGGGCAACCTGTGCCAGTGTCTCACCACCCACATCATGAAAATTTTCTTCCTAATGACTAATCTAAATGTACTCCCTTCCAATTTAAAGCTGTTCCCCCTCATCTTATCACTACATACTTTTATAAAACCTCCCTCCTGAGCTTTCTCGTCAGTCCCCTTCAGGTACTGGAAGCTGTTCTAAGCTCTCCTTGAAGTCACGATACTCCAGGTGGGATCTCAGAAGTGTGGAGTAGAGGAGCAGAGTCAACTTCTTCCACCTGCTGGCTTTTGATGCAGCCCAGAATACAGTTGCTTTTCTGGCCTGCAAGTGTGCATTGCCAGTTCATGTTAAGTTTCTCATCAACCAGCATCCCCAAGTCCTCCTCTGCAGGGCTGGTCTCAATCATGTCAACCCCAGCATGTATTGAAGCCACAGATCAATCAAACCCAGGTGTAGGACCTCGCACGTGGCCTTGTTGAACCTCATGAGGTTCTCACAGCCCCACTTCTCCAGCTTGTGCAGGTCCCTCTGGGTGACATCTCATCCTTCTGGTGTGACAAATGCATCATTTACTTTGATGTTATCTGCAAACATGCTAAGGGTGCAGCTGAACTCACATATTGATGATGAAGATACTAAACAGCACTGGTCCCAGTATGGACCCTAGAGGGACACCACTTGTCACAGATCTCCATCTGTACATCGAGCCATTGGCTGATACTCTCTGAATGAGACCATCCAACCAATTCCTTATCCACTGAACAGTCCACCCATCAAATCCATATCTCCAATTTAGAGAAGACTGTCAAAGGCTTTACAGAAGTCCAGATAGATTACATCCTTTTCCTGTGTCCACTAATCTGATTACCCCATCACAGAAAGCCAGTAGGTTAGTCAGGCAGGACTTGCCCTTGGTGAAGCCATGCTGACTGCCACTGATCACACACACACCTCACCCTAACCCCCGTCCTCCGTGTGCCTTAGCATAGCTTCTAGGAGGATCTGTTCCATGATCTTCCCAGGCACAGATATGAGGCTAACAGGTCAATAGTTTCCAGGCACAGAAGGATTAAGTCTTATTGAATAAACTTTTATTTCAAAATGACAACTGTTATTTTTTTACCCTCCTGTCCTAAAAGGTTTATCCTTACATTAGAGACAATAGCAGCACAAAGTACATCAAAAGTTTCTTGACAGCATACATCAAGATGCAATGTTCTCTGTAGGGTGCAGTAGCTCACAAAGGGAAGTGGAAATTAGTTAATTTGTCTTCCCATTAAAAAAAAGGAAACCACACAACCACCCTGAGAGCACCCTGGCATTTATAAACAAAACTGGAGAAAAAAAATACTTTCATGAAGACACTTCTTGAAATAACAGCTTATAAATATTCCTAATAAAGCACAAGATGTCTGGAGGACAGATGAATTAATGAAAACTGGTTTCCTATTGATTAGGGGACAATTGGGCAATGCAACTGGTTTTTTTCCTCTCTGTCCAGACACACACAATAAATTTGCCTTTCCCTCCTCCTCTTCATGTCCCCTGGGATATCTATGGCCCTTCTTGCCTCTCCTAGCCTCCAGGAAAGCTGGGTAGAGCTGCAGCTCCTGTGGAGCTGTGCCCATGTTGACTGACCAAAGGGAAGCAGCTGGTAAATGCAGAGTGCCCAGGTCCTTCCCACTGCCCCTCAGAGTGGGGCACTGTCCTGGGGGTCTCTCCTCTGCTCATCCATTGCTTTTCATGAAATGCATAGAAACATAATTATCTTTGAGACTGACACTCCATTTCAAATTTGACTATGATTTGCCAGCAGGTTGAAAATGTTTTTATACACAGACAGTGGTCATACAAACTTCTTTTCCTTAGGAAACCAGGTTAATAGAAATAATAATTAAAAATACAGCAGATAAATTGATAACACAGTGTGATGATCAGTTTCTGTGAATGTGAAGATGTTATGAATGCAAAGAGTTTAAACAGGAAAAAAAGAAGTGATAGAGAGAACAAAAAATGCCCCTGCAGTGTTACTGAACAGATGGAGCATACTCAAAAACTACCTGCAGGTCTTAACTTTGGGAACTTTTCTAAAGTCTTTTAAAAAATCTTAGCATACAGTCTGACCCGCTTAGGTTAGCTCCCTCATAATGTAAAATACCACTCTACAGACTACATGATTCGTAAGTCCCACCTGAAGTTCAGCTCTTTTTTCTTAAAACCCCAAGGGAAGGAAGAAGAATCTTGGTATAATCAAAGACGCTGAGGTTACAGTCTCCAGCCTATCTTTTGAGAGAGGTTTTTCTTTCTTGCTCTTGTTAACAATACTAATTTTTAATTCCATTCCATTATGACACATACTTTCATAGTTCATTCTTTGTCTGCTTTGTTTAGTCTTCTAATCTCATATCACGGTATAAAGGAAAAATGGATAATCTAGCATTATCTAACAGAAGGCAGGCTCCATGGGAGTCATTAAATAAACATCAGAGTAGGAAATCTATCACTTCTACACACCAGGTTTTATTGCAATTGTGTTGATGCATTCTTTGACTATATATACATTTTTTAAAAAGCATAGATTGGCTGCATACATCACAGAGCCTTCTGTTAAAACTGTGACTGGCCTGAACACATTTCTTTGGTGGTACAAACACCTGCCCTGTGGAAGAGGACATACAGCATCTGGTTGAAAGCAAAACCCTCCTCCCTCTTCAGACAATGGTGAGATTTTCCATACTGACAGCAGGTGCTCTGATGGAGATGCTCCAGTTTAGATAATAGGGATCTTGTGCGTCACACTTTGCTTTTTGAGTTTTCAAAATGGGATAGAGGAGACAAAGTGAAATGAAAATAATAATTTCTGGCCTTGATGCTTTTGTTAACCAAGCCCCATACAGCAGACATTACCTTTTGCCTCTTACTAGGTATCAGTTGGATCTATCCTATCTGAAGTCTCTAATTCTGCTATCTGTAGAAAATGATGTCCTTCAAGAGATGGTTCAGGCCTGCCATACAGAGTGCTCTCTCAATCATACTCTTTTACTAGCCTGTACATCTGTAGTTTGGCTTCCAGTGGCTCCTGGATTTCCCAGCACATGATACAAGCCATACCAATAAAGCCCCTAACCAACTTGTTCTCCAAGCAGCTGCCCATAGTCCTTATGGGAGGTTGAGCTGGCAGATCCTGCCTCCTCTCAGCAAGACCAAGGGAACCACTATGCAAAAAAAGCAGCCTTAGTCAGAGCTTCCAGAGCCCTCTGCCAAGGCGCAGGTCTTGCCCAAAACTTGTAGTGATTAAGTCAATCTTCTTTCCAGTTCCAGTATCTGGAAAACTCCAGCAGCAAGTATACCTGCTCCTTTATCATGCCTCGACTTCATAGATGCTTGAACCCAGGTCTTCCTGGCATTCATCTACCAAGATACACATCCATGCCAGACAGTTCAACTAATCAAATACAAGTTTTCGGGTTATCAACCAAACATCTTTCTCTATACTGGCACATTCTCTAAATTCTCTTAGACTCTCATCCCCTATCTGCTCAGTTTTTGTAAATCTTCCATTTTTGCACTATAGTCCTCTCAGTAACAGAATTTCAACATAATGGAAATTTCCGTGATTGGAATACTACATAATAAATATACTTCTTAACACTGAAGAGTGCAGTTCTAAATAACAGTCACATTAATGCCTCCTTAGGGCAGCTGGAAAGATTTAATGGATGTTTAACAGGCTACAGTCAAGATATCTTTTCTTCAAAGAAAATACTGCAAGAAAATAGTGCAAATACTACATATTTTAAATTGGAGGCAGTTGGGTCTTCTTTGTCATAACCTGATGTGGGAAAAAAATGAACAGCTGCACCTTTAATGAGATTTTTTTCCCCTCCACTTTCAATATACTTAAATATATTCAGCATTTCCAAACGTCTTTCATTTAAAGACTTTCAACAAATCCTGTACGATTTCACTTCCTTTGTTGTGAACTTAAGGAAGTACCTGGCATTTGGTTCCTTGCAGTACCTTGCATGCAAAGCAACCAAGTTCTGCTACAAAAGCAGCTGCTCCTCCCTCCTCCCATTTGGACAGCTGATATATTTAAGATAGGATTTCTTCTTAAAAGCTCTTGTAGGCAGTCAGATAGGATCGTAAATTCTGTTAGGCAGGCTAAGTGCTCACAGAGACACAACAGTATCTGGAAAAAAGGTCAACTTTTAAACAATCACATTGCTTTCACATTCTGTACCCAAAAAGCTTACTCAGGTGTCGTTACTGAGGTAATTCAGACTCCCAGAAGATCCAGGGTAGTAGATGCTATTTAGGCTGTGTTTTGTTCTGGAGTCGCTCCAGGAAAGCATTATTTACCCTTAAAATACAACAACAAAAACATAGAATAATGATTGGAGGTAGCTGAGGAGTTCACAAACTTTTGAATTTTATTNTTCATTCTTTGTCTGCTTTGTTTAGTCTTCTAATCTCATATCACGGTATAAAGGAAAAATGGATAATCTAGCATTATCTAACAGAAGGCAGGCTCCATGGGAGTCATTAAATAAACATCAGAGTAGGAAATCTATCACTTCTACACACCAGGTTTTATTGCAATTGTGTTGATGCATTCTTTGACTATATATACATTTTTTAAAAAGCATAGATTGGCTGCATACATCACAGAGCCTTCTGTTAAAACTGTGACTGGCCTGAACACATTTCTTTGGTGGTACAAACACCTGCCCTGTGGAAGAGGACATACAGCATCTGGCTGAAAGCAAAACTCTCCTCCCTCTTCAGACAATGGTGAGATTTTCCATACTGACAGCAGGTGCTCTGATGGAGATGCTCCAGTTTAGATAATAGGGATCTTGTGCGTCACACTTTGCTTTTTGAGTTTTCAAAATGGGATAGAGGAGACAAAGTGAAATGAAAATAATAATTTCTGGCCTTGATGCTTTTGTTAACCAAGCCCCATACAGCAGACATTACCTTTTGCCTCTTACTAGGTATCAGTTGGATCTATCCTATCTGAAGTCTCTAATTCTGCTATCTGTAGACATGCTGTCCTTCAAGAGATGGTTCAGGCCTGCCATACAGAGTGCTCTCTCAGTCATACTCTTTTACTAGCCTGTACATCTGTAGTTTGGCTTCCAGTGGCTCCTGGATTTCCCAGCACATGATACAAGCCATACCAATAAAGCCCCTAACCAACTTGTTCTCCAAGCAGCTGCCCATAGTCCTTATGGGAGGTTGAGCTGGCAGATCCTGCCTCCTCTCAGCAAGACCAAGAGGACCACTATGCAAAAAAAGCAGCCTTAGTCAGAGCTTCCAGAGCCCTCTGCCAAGGCGCAGGTCTTGCCCAAAACTTGTAGTGATTAAGTCAATCTTCTTTCCAGTTCCAGTATCTGGAAAACTCCAGCAGCAAGTATACCTGCTCCTTTATCATGCCTCGACTTCATAGATGCTTGAACCCAGGTCTTCCTGGCATTCATCTACCAAGATACACATCCATGCCAGACAGTTCAACTAATCAAATACAAGTTTTCGGGTTATCAACCAAACATCTTTCTCTATACTGGCACATTCTCTAAATTCTCTTAGACTCTCATCCCCTATCTGCTCAGTTTTTGTAAATCTTCCATTTTTGCACTATAGTCCTCTCAGTAACAGAATTTCAACATAATGGAAATTTCCGTGATTGGAATACTACATAATAAATATACTTCTTAACACTGAAGAGTGCAGTTCTAAATAACAGTCACATTAATGCCTCCTTAGGGCAGCTGGAAAGATTTAATGGATGTTTAACAGGCTACAGTCAAGATATCTTTTCTTCAAAGAAAATACTGCAAGAAAATAGTGCAAATACTACATATTTTAAATTGGAGGCAGTTGGGTCTTCTTTGTCATAACCTGATGTGGGAAAAAAATGAACAGCTGCACCTTTAATGAGATTTTTTTCCCCTCCACTTTCAATATACTTAAATATATTCAGCATTTCCAAACGTCTTTCATTTAAAGACTTTCAACAAATCCTGTACGATTTCACTTCCTTTGTTGTGAACTTAAGGAAGTACCTGGCATTTGGTTCCTTGCAGTACCTTGCATGCAAAGCAACCAAGTTCTGCTACAAAAGCAGCTGCTCCTCCCTCCTCCCATTTGGACAGCTGATATATTTAAGATAGGATTTCTTCTTAAAAGCTCTTGTAGGCAGTCAGATAGGATCGTAAATTCTGTTAGGCAGGCTAAGTGCTCACAGAGACACAACAGTATCTGGAAAAAAGGTCAACTTTTAAACAATCACATTGCTTTCACATTCTGTACCCAAAAAGCTTACTCAGATGTCGTTACTGAGGTAATTCAGACTCCCAGAAGATCCAGGGTAGTAGATGCTATTTAGGCTGTGTTTTGTTCTGGAGTCGCTCCAGGAAAGCATTATTTACCCTTAAAATACAACAACAAAAACATAGAATAATGATTGGAGGTAGCTGAGGAGTTCACAAACTTTTGAATTTTATTATTCTGAGAGTGGCTTTCCCTGTTCTTAGTTCAATACCCATCTTCCCGTAATACATTTTTCAAGCCTGTGCCGAATAACCATGGACTGGCATGAGGGAGGGTGAATTTCATTTTCACTTAACTAGGTGCATCCTTATCCTATGATCAGTCTGTTGTGATTTAAAGGTTGCTATGAGAAATGCACCAAAATTCTCCAAAGAAAGACAACCTGCATACTACCACCCACTTTAAAAGGGAGGTTAGCTCTTTCAACAATTCATGTAAGGTAGTCTTTCAGTCTTCAGTATGCAACAAATGTTTCTAGAAGCACTGATTTCCTTAATCT
>WAAB01016175.1:24815-47497 GCA_013389865.1 Piaya cayana
AATATACTTCTTAACACTGAAGAGTGCAGTTCTAAATAACAGTCACATTAATGCCTCCTTAGGGCAACTGGAAAGATTTAATGGATGTTTAACAGGCTACAGTCAAGATATCTTTTCTTCAAAGAAAATACTGCAAGAAAATAGTGCAAATACTACATATTTTAAATTGGAGGCAGTTGGGTCTTCTTTGTCATAACCTGATGTGGGAAAAAAATGAACAGCTGCACCTTTAATGAGATTTTTTTCCCCTCCACTTTCAATATACTTAAATATATTCAGCATTTCCAAACGTCTTTCATTTAAAGACTTTCAACAAATCCTGTACGATTTCACTTCCTTTGTTGTGAACTTAAGGAAGTACCTGGCATTTGGTTCCTTGCAGTACCTTGCATGCAAAGCAACCAAGTTCTGCTACAAAAGCAGCTGCTCCTCCCTCCTCCCATTTGGACAGCTGATATATTTAAGATAGGATTTCTTCTTAAAAGCTCTTGTAGGCAGTCAGATAGGATCGTAAATTCTGTTAGGCAGGCTAAGTGCTCACAGAGACACAACAGTATCTGGAAAAAAGGTCAACTTTTAAACAATCACATTGCTTTCACATTCTGTACCCAAAAAGCTTACTCAGATGTCGTTACTGAGGTAATTCAGACTCCCAGAAGATCCAGGGTAGTAGATGCTATTTAGGCTGTGTTTTGTTCTGGAGTCGCTCCAGGAAAGCATTATTTACCCTTAAAATACAACAACAAAAACATAGAATAATGATTGGAGGTAGCTGAGGAGTTCACAAACTTTTGAATTTTATTATTCTGAGAGTGGCTTTCCCTGTTCTTAGTTCAATACCCATCTTCCCGTAATACATTTTTCAAGCCTGTGCCGAATAACCATGGACTGGCATGAGAAAGGGTGGATTTCATTTTCACTTAACTAGGTGCATCCTTATCCTATGATCAGTCTGTTGTGATTTAAAGGCTGCTATGAGAAATGCACCAAAATTCTCCAAAGAAAGACAACCTGCATACTACCACCCACTTTAAAAGGGAGGTTAGCTCTTTCAACAATTCATGTAAGGTAGTCTTTCAGTCTTCAGTATGCAACAAATGTTTCTAGAAGCACTGATTTCCTTAATCTCAGTGAAAAAAAACCCCAACACTCAAGCTTGTTACTAACAGACACAACTTGTGTAGCCGAGAACTTTCTCTACCATGCAGCTCTGGAAACTATAGCATTTTTTGTACCGCCCTATCAATCTGGAAAGCATGCACACAGACAAATATACTTTCCCTCAATCTGTTTTAAATATTTTCAAAGCTTCTGAAAACTTGTTTCTTTTTTCACCCTGTTAATGCTTAGGATTGACACACATGCTTAGACATGACTGTTGTCTTAATGTTTTATAGTGCTATTGGTAAGAATGATGTAAAATGCAAGATACTGTATTATTTCTATCTAGGGACGTGAGATGGACTGAATCAAAAATCCTTCATTAACTTCTATGGGTAATTATCTCAATATCTTTGCTAGACAGAAAAAAAAAAGAAATGAAAGCAATATGGAGAATGGTTGCCTACAGAAGTAATTTTTTTACTATTTCCCTAATGATACAAAAAGGAAAAAAAGATGTTTTTATTTTTGAGCCTGAGAGTTGTTTCTTTTTACCAGCAGAAAGCAAAGCTGAGAATGAAGTTGTGCTTTAGGATAATGGAAAGTCAGTTAAGAGATAGAAGTGCCAGACTAGAACTGTTGAGCACGGAGAGGGCACAGCAGTGGGGCACAGCCTGGGGTACAAAGCAATGCACCTGCAAAAGGCCTGGCTACACTACAGCTTTGATCTGTATTGATATCAAATCTCACATTTAGCTCTGCCTGTTAACCTCAGTGACAGTCAACCATAAATTGTGGCATGGACAAAGCAGCATACTCTAAAAGAAAGGGAAGGGAAGGGAAGGGAAGGCAAGGCAAGGCAAGGCAAGGCAAGGCAAGGCAAGGCAAGGCAAGGCAGAAGAAAATTATTCCTAGCTGAAACTATTGTACTAGTAGTTGTCCCTGAGACTACTAACAGTTTCTGCCCTATGTGGTATCCCACGCAGGTAGGATAAATAAAGCAAAAAAGGTAGTCAGGATCATATTGTATTATACCTCCTCTGTTCATCTTGAAGTGCTTTTGTCCTGGCTTCCTCTTCCTGATTTTGTTTAATTTCCATTAATCCATGCTGGGAATAATAAAAGCAAAAAAAAAAAATCAAAAAAACCAACCACAAACCAAAACCTAACAAACTTACTTTTAATTACCATATCTACGTTTCAAAACCAATTATTTCCACATGATGTTAAGTTCAGCTATAGCCACATGTCATTCCCAGAACTTCTCTCAACAGCATTTTATTTATGTGACAGAACTGTGTTAAAAACTAAGCTCATTTTTCTGTTCACCATTGCACAGGATGAGTTTTGTTTGTGTCCTAAAAAGTAGGAAGTTAAAGGATTCAGACATTTACAATCCTACATTTAAAGGGTGACATTTACAATCCTACATTTAAAGGGTGATGCCAAACACCAGCCTGCTTCCCCTTGCCCCAATACATGGGTTTAAATTTCTCTGTGGTTCCAAGGGGAACAAAAACCAAAGTCATCTAGCAGAAGCAGGTACGGCTGTTGCAATAGGGTAGGAAGGAGACATGACCTTCAGATCCTGGAGTATAAGAAGAAGACTAGAAGGGGGGCTATGTGGGCAAGGTGTGTCACCTCCAGCTCCCTGGGGCTCCCCCAACAGTGAGGGAAGGGCCGATGGTGTCTGTTGGTGTGCTGAAAGCGTGTGCAAGCTCCCAGCATTGCAGCAGCCTATCATGCTTATGTTATGTAATACTGAGGTACGTAAACAATGTCAAAGGGAATTCTTGTCAGGGGAGAGTTTGCTTATTTGGGACCAAGAAGGAAACACAGCTTGTATGACTCTGCTCTGCATGTGTGCTTGTTTGTCTGGCTCTTGCTCCCTGCAATGCACCCAAGAACTGAAAATGCAGATTTTTCTGCAAAGAACATTTGGTTTCCAGGCAAAAGGGAAGGGACAAGAACAGACCCATCTTTCATGTTTTCCATAGCAACTGAACAGCAGTAGGAATAGGAACTAAAATGATGTTGTTAGATAAAAGCTTCAGTAACTGAATGGAATCACAAAAGTATTTTTTAAAAAAAATCAATTTCAGTGGAACATTAAATAAAAACTATGCAATAAATGTATGAAGAAAATCAATAACTGTGAATGTGTTGTGTATCAATATTTGTCTAGCTCTAAAAGAAGAAACAGGATTAAGAAATAAAAAAGCCAACCTTAATTTTCACTGTTTTAAATAACTATTCAACCTGAAAATTAAAACCCAGTATCTGACTTTCCAATATGCTGAGTCCTTTCTTGGAGTAATGTTCCAAACTATATTGCATGTATATGATGTGGTGTTCAAAGCCACTGAAAATTTCTAAATCAAGCAATACATACTAAAACCTGTTCTGAAAAGAAAAAAGGAACTGACAATTCCTGTATGTTTTATAGCTACACTGTACTACAGGTACGCAGAAGACAGAGTTCACAATTATTTTAATAAATCTCAGTTTGAAGTAGAAACAAGCCAATATATATCTGAGGGACAATTATTGGAGCCTTTAAAATACATATTATTTACACTAGGTTTATAAGTAGTGCATTACTCTGTGCAATAGATAGCAGCAACTGCAAAGGCAAGGAGCACTTGGAACCATGTACCAAGAAAGAGCAGCCTTAGAAACAGCTAACACCTTCTCAGCAAACAGTGGAAATCTACAAAGAATCTAAAGCTCTACATGAGTCCCTGAAACCAAATTCATAAAGCAGAGGCATGCTAATTCACATCTGTAGTTATTTTCTCTGTGGAGAAATAAATGTAAAGAATACAACAGCTACAGACCTTACCCCTGTCAGTACTAGTTTTCGAAGGTTTTTCCTCTGCATAGGGATATACCTAGTGGGAAAGCAACTAAGAGCCTCCTTTCCCCCACCTTTTTGTTTCTGGAGTTCTAGTTGCTAGAATACTATGGAATGAGGACACATGTCCCCAACACTTAAAGAAAAATATCAGTGAGGGGGGCAGAGTCATTTGTCCAGCTTTTGCAGATATTCACTGCATGGACTTTGTTGCACTAAGATTCTGTTACTGGGGAAATAATTTAACATTAATTTGGATATTAGCAACAGCAGAGGTAGAACAAGAGGCTGAGTATTTGCTAGTATGTTTTTGAATGATTTGCAGTCAATGCTGCTCTCCCCATACTTGCACCGTCAGACCTGGAACCAAGACTGCCAACACAGTACAGTGCTAACACCCTGTGTATATGAACTTTATATGGGTATGGTACCCAAATCTATGCTAGAGAGACAACAGCTGTTCAGAAGCACTTCAGAAGATGGAGTTCAAACTGGCAGTTACAGCATGCCTGGTGATTTCACAGAACCACAGAATGAGCGGTGTTGGAAGGGATCTTTGGAGATCGTCCAGTCCAACCCCCTGCTAAAGCAGATTCATGTACAGCAGGTTGCACAGGAACGGGTTTTGAATATCTCCTAAGAAGGAGACTCCACAGTCCCTCTGTGCAGCCTGTTCCAGTGATCTCTCACCTTCTCAGTAAAGAAGATTTTCCTTACATTCAGGTGGAACTTCTTGTGTTCCAGTTTGTGCCAGAGGTGTTTAAGGCACGAGTAGATGAGGTCCTGAGGGACATGGTTTAGTGTTTGATAGGAATGGTTGGACGCGATGATCCAATGGGTCTCTTCCAACCTGGTGATTCTCTGATTCTCTGATTCTATGTTGCCCCTTGTCCAGACACTTAGATATTTTAGACAATTTTAAACAATTCAAACATCTTCATCTAGGTGGTTAGTAAGGAAACAGAGAAGCATGCAGACCTAATAGCAAATGTGAGTGCTTTCGTGTTCCTATTTGGGAAGGCAGGGCACCCCAGTACTTAATTCCCTAGAAAGAGACTATTCAGAGTCTGCGATCATCATGAATATCTCACAAAGATTACTTCTGCCAGAAAGAGTAGAAATTGGTTTCCTTAGCTTGTGGAATCAGGTACCATGGTCAAAAAGCAGTCTGCACAATTGTTCATGTGGAGAGGTGAGCACGAGTTAGTCATCCAGGTGCAAATAGCCTCGAACTCAGAAGATGATTGTTCTGTCCCTTTCTAAATTTTACAGCTAGGCTCATCTCTCTCACAATATTTGAAAATAGTGACTAAATCACTTTTGCTGAAGAGAAGCTCTGTGTGTAGGCTACAAGTAATCAATGCATTTAATTGGTTTCACAGCATGTAAAAATGATACAATATGCAAGCTGTTAATGTATAATTACCTTCCTCCATTGTTCTTGCTTCATCTCCTCTAATCTTCTGTTTTCATCCTCTTGAGGAGCTTGTTTATAAGCATGGCTCCTAGTCTAGTGTTCAGCAGAGAATATAACCATATTGGTGTGGGGAGAGGAGGGACCAAAATCCCAAACCATATTCCCAAATCTTTATACAGATAATTAACAAAACAGGAACAACTGAATGATTCCAGTTACTTAAAAAATATATTAATCTCAAGACTAAAATTTAAACAAGAAGTGGTCTAAAGCCTCTCAATGGTTTGATTTGGCTGAATCTGTGCATCACAACAAGGCAGCCAGTGTCACAGTGGCAAGCATAAAGATACCCTGAGCAGTTAGAAAACACAGTCAGAAAATGAGATGGAGTATTCTGGAGTATCAAAAATATTACCAAGATAACAAAGCAGAGGGGGTGTGTGGTAACAGGGGGGAACCCTGGGTTATTTCCACAGGAGTATTGGAAAGGTATTTGCAGAGGTAGGGCAGCAGAAGCTGAGAGATTGAGTCTGCTATATTATTTGTGGGACAGTCAAGAGAACTGAAAATCTGAACTGCATATAATGAATAAAATATTCAACTTTGTCGATTTTCATTCCACTAACTAGTCCTGTTCTTTCACAAGTTGCAGTTCTTAACAAAGAGCCAGCCTGCCATTACTTATAGGTTTCTAAGGATCTTATACTCAGGAACTTACACTGTAAAGTCTTTGAGCCAGGACAGAGCATAGCACATTAAATAATGAACCAGTATAATTTAATACAAGAAGTGGGCAGGTTTGACTATAGTGAGGAATTTCTTGTAGGTCTACACAATGTTCTCGAAACTTGATATATGCATGCAGAATGACACCATTAAAACGACAGGCACATAATTTGCTAAAAAGACTGAACAGAGAAAGCAATTATTAATAGCTCAATTTTGAGTTGGGAGGAGTTGTTACATGTGTCCAAGGAGACTCATTTTTGGTCCAATATTATTCATTACTCTCCATAATGGCTTGGAGAATTGTGTGGAGTGTATGTTAATCAAGTTGGAAGACAATAAAAATCTACACAGGATTGGTAACACTTTGAAAGCCAGGATTAAAATTAATTATGAACTTGATTAAATAAGCAGGCAAAAAAAGTCACCAATGACAGCCTCTCTCCAAAGAAGTCAAATTTGTTCATGAACATCAAGCAATATTTGACACTGATGTTTGAGCTAAGTGTGCTAAATTAATATTACTATCAGAGAATTGATGTGAGGGAAAAATTTCAATCAATATTACATTGTCCCAAATGTTTTTAAGAACATGAATTTTAAGATTTTAAAAATCACATATGTATATGCCTCCCTTTAAACATGCATATCAGGCACTTCCCAAGCTTATCACACTTCACCATTTCAAATACATTGTTCTTGAATCTTTTGATTACTCCAGACAAAGGACAGGTCCCAGGTAACATCAAAATTAGAGTTCAAGTTTTCCCACTGGTTTAGCCTTTTGTTATTATGCCAAGTTTATTTGGATTACAGCTTACTGGTTGTGTGCTTCAGATTCCTTCCACATAGGACAGAGGATGTGCTTATAGACTACACCTCATCCATGTTGGCTGGGAAGACATTTTGCTAACTGCACTGCTACATTATAAGCTATAGAAATGCTGCCACACAAAAGACATGTATAACATAAACTGATATTAATAAAAACTGTACAGATAAAATATGTATTTTATCTGTTTGGATACAGGTGAATGAAAAGATGAATGCAATTTGGTATAACTAATTAAGAAACCACTCTAAAACTGGAATGAGAAAAGCACACATAGGCAGGCGAAGTAGATGGTGAAGCCTGAAAGCAGGACCTGTATGTCTGAAAGAATTCAGTGTTCCTTCAGGCATCTATACACTTCTACATAGATACGAAGACACCACACTAAAATGCTGAAATCCAAGTCAGTCCTGCAGACATGAGCTCACTTGTGTTTGTAGTTCAGTGTTCAGACCATAGGAAAGGCTTCAGAGATGGGTCTTCCCTACCAAAGAACAAGCTCCCCACTATCTGAAGCATTAGATGCTTCAAGAGGAAGGTAGAAGTGATTTCAAGACATTTTCTCCCCCCTCTCTTTGTTCTTCATCTTGCTTGTCTGCCCAGGACTACAAAAGACAGTCTGAAAGCTACTGTCCTGCAATTGACCCTCTGTCAAACAATACTGGGCAAAAGTTGGCTCCTTAAAGTTATAAATCAGCCCCCACACACTAGGATTTCTTTATGGTTTTCAGAGACAAAAAAATGACGCAAGGAATCAAAGGGGAAGGGAATGTACATTCAAGTATCACCTTTTTCATGCAACTCAAAACCAGGCAGAGACACTAGAGGCAAGACAGAGCTATCATGTATTCTGTTTGCAGCAATTTTTATAACAGAAGGGTCTTGCGCATTTTCAAGGTTTCCAAAGAATTATGGAAATATGTTACAATAGCTTGTAACAACAATTTCTGTCCATTTGTCTGCCTGCTTTCTGTCTTCCCTCAATTACAAGCCTCTATAAAAGAGAAATACTTCTGTCTCAGGGTTGATATTCCTCACTGCAAAGTTTTGCATCAGTAGGAAAGCTTGCTTTAGATACAAAGACACTAATTATATATGAAAAAGCTTTTTCTCAGGAAATTAGAATAATTAAACTTAAGCAATGCTTTCTGTGTTTCCTAATTGCATTGACACTTACCAGGCTCAATCAAACTGCAACAAAGTCCCCAAGCAATCTATGGAATCACTTTTAGGATGCAGTGAGAAGTACGCTTCTCCTCTGACTAAATTTTCAATGCAGTAAAGCATCCATTGACATAAACTAGCTGAGATGATTTCTTAAAAATTTGCCACCACCTGGTGGGTACAGAGCACATTTAAGATTCTAATCTGACCTTAGAATATAAATCTGGTTCTCATCAGAGAGATATCTGTAAGCAACAAAGGCAGTCCCCTCCTATGTAGGAGGGATGCCAGTGTATAAGAGACAGCGTAGGCAATTTCATTCACCAAGGAAGAGTTCTTGGTACTCACTGAGTTATATCTAGGCAATTAAATTCATTTAGAATATTCTAACATTCCACTATTGACAGGCCCTGGAAGGCTGACAGAAAATATTGCACATGCCATGGTTTTGCTTACCCATGCTGTAGATTCTTGGCCATGATTAGCAATCTGACAGGAGTCACTCTTTGTAAAACCCAAGTCCAATCTGTTCAATAATTCATTGGTTTTGCTATGAAGAAATCCAATCCAAAAAGAATTATTAGTGCTTCCATAAAACTAAATACAGCTTTTTATTCCAAGCTTGGAATCTAGCCTGGACATTTTGTCATGTGACTGCTGAAAAACATTACAGGTGGAACAAAAAGTTATGGAGAAAGACAGAATGGAATGGAACAGAGTATACAGAAGTTATATTGTGGATAAGACATTTTCTAGGAGGAATTTTTAAGAAAATAATTCTTGCCATCTGCATATTTGAAGTTCTACAGGGGTTATGCTTTCTTTCTTCATTGTAAAGTTCTTAAAACACCGACTCACATATCATTGGTCTTTATCAGGATGCAACTGCATCACTGAAATATTACAAATCCTTCTATCAGATCCATAGATCTCAGATAAGTATTGCAAAAGATCATTTTAAGAAATTTTGATTCACAGTTAATGCAATGAACCCTCACAACAGATTGCTTAATCAAGCAGCAAGACTTAAAAGCATTTTGTAACACTGCAAAAAATGCTTGTCTTTATTCAAAGCAGAATTGTACAACATTGTCATTTCTTATTACAACAAGGACAGTTTTATTTTTCCAATTGCATCCCTTGATAAACCAGATTTTCAAAGTAGCATCGCTCTGCTCAGTTTCAACCAAGTGCAGTTAAATAAAGTAACAAGCAACAACATGAAAAAATGTTAAGAAATAAGAGTTTCAGTGCCATGACCAGAAATCTGTTTCCTAACCTACAGATGCAAACACATCTATTCAAGTCTTTGCTTACTCAAAGGAATAGAGTTAGAGGAAAGAGGCAATTTTATTTCAATATACAGTTTTGAAAAACATGAAAGTATTGAAGTGAGAGCAGAAAGAGTGCTTCGAGAGGCATTCAACACAAAGATTTACTCTGCTAACAGGGCAACCAGCTAGCTCTGTAAGGGAGAAGATGCCACTACCAAAGACTGCTACTTAACCTTGCAGAAAAAGCCTTGGCTGCCAAAAAGTGATGATGACTAACTGCTGAAACAGACTACCAAGTGTGTTTTTATCTTTCACTCCTTAATCTGAAACAGTGAGTAGATGCATTTTTGGAAAAAATACTGCTGGTTAGTAGGTATATTGAGGAGAAATGGGGGAAAAGAACAAGAACACAGAAGCTGTTCTATGCTGCTCTACACAATACGAAACCATGTTACCACTTCAGGTATAAATGTACTTGCTCAAGCTGTAGCAAAGAATGCTTTTAGCATTTCACCATCTCCAGTTCACTCCTTTTCCTCCATTACCTGGGTAGTTAACATGGACCTCAGCCAACAGAGAATACAGAATACAGAAAGAACCAAATGAAACATAAGATACCCTGATTTACAAAGTGCCTGTATGTTGAGGTTAAATAAATTAATAGTCATCTTATCCAAACATTAAACACATTTTTTTTTTTTTCCCAGGAAAGATGAGTGGCTGTCAGGTGAGTTTGCACAGAATAATTTCGGGAACTTGAAGTTTTGAACTGCAGATTTTCTGTTTCTCTACCTATGCGAAAACTGCTCAAATAATGTCTTTCTTCACCAGAAAGACTAAGTCCTGCAAAAAATCTGGAATATATTTGAGAAGGTTAAAGCTCTACAGAGAAATATCTGGAAACTTGAGTTTATACTTGGATGACCTAATTCCTTACAGATGGCAAAATGACATGAGGCATGTGGAGGTTATCATTATTTGCATAAAAATGGGGTGGGGGGTTAAGTCATTGCATTTCCTGGATCAGCACACTGACAGATGAAAAGCTAACTCAGTTTCAGTATTAGAAAAGATGATTACAAGAGTAGAAGCAAATAATGTTTCTCAGCAAGACTGTGCACTGCCTTTGAATGCAGAAAATACCCTACTACACCAAATTAAGTAATACAATTATAAAGCGACCTCATCACAAGGAAGGGATTCAGGTTTCTGAACCTGTCTGGAAACAAACTCAGTCAAGTCAGTCGTATATGTCAATTTGTTGTGTATCATCTCTATGGAAATGCAGCAGCTCATCTGGAGTTGCTACATTGTCAGAATACTCTCTGAATAGTATTTTTTCATAATATTAAACATATAGTCATAACAATGCAGAGCACAGCATAAGCCATGCTGCAAGGAAAGGGGGAAGTGTGAGAGATGACAGTTCAATTAATGCTCCAGAGAGGAAAGCATTACCTCCAGAAGGAAATCAGCACATCAAAGTGTCTATAGGTGTTTCGCATTCAGATAGCTGGAGCAACATCTCACTTGCTGAAACTTCAAGGGCTAATCAAAGATGCTAATATATCTTCCTCTAAATTAATTAATTTTAAGGAAAGAAGAACATGAGCTGAAGAAATAAATTTGAATACAGCAGCACCCTGATAGCCTTCAACAATATCTAGCTAACAAAATCCAAAATTTAGACAAACCAAGAAGATGACACCCTCCTAACAGTCTGCTAACCTGAACTTTGACTACCCATAAGCATTAGGTTGAAGGGAAGAGAGCTGTTCAGAAGCACTGGTTAAGCTGGAGAGATCTTATGAGGGTGTTTTGCCTTTCCTGGTAGCCCTGTTTCCCTTTATACCATTGGGAACAAGCCTTTTGCTGTGCTAATTAAAATAGGCTACTCTCATAGTGCAACGTTTAATAACACCACACAATACCCTTAGCATGGGAACTCAGCCATCCATATTGTAACAACAGTTTCTGGAATACTTTTGACCTATTCCAAAACCACTTCTGGCTGCTGTCTGGGAATGAATATCAACAACATGTAACTCCCAAAAGGTATTTTGGATGCAACTGCCCCATTTGGGGAGGTAAAAAAGTTTACTAGGAATAGAAGCACACAGTCTTGGGCCTGTTGGCCCCAAAAGTGACGGTGACTGACAGTGTTTAATTCATTAGTAGGGATGCAACTCTGGTGGAGTAAAGCAAAATACTCAATTTGGGAGCAGAAAAATTCTTCAAGAGCTGTCATAGGAAAATGCCATTGAGGAATGCACTAGGAGGGACAGTGCATGACTGAAAATCAGTCCACATTGCAGATGCTTTACATGGGTCCTCAGATCTACAGTTTCACATTTTGTAACTATTTTTTCAGGCAGAGTCCTTTCTCAAAAGCTGTTATGTAAAAGAATACACTTCAAGCTTCATAAATATGTGTAAAATGCAGAAACATGATTTTGCTAAGTATTCCACCAAGAACAGTGTAATTTAGGGATTGATAGTTGCCACTCTGCACTCAAAACCTACTTGTAGATCTGGGAATCCATACACATTTCTCATTGTTTGGGACAAAATGCGTGTGCTGCTCACATTGCCACTGGGATGAGACAAGATGGTGGATATAAAACCTGGAATGAACCTAGGTTCCATTGGTCTAGGTAGAAGTTCTTACACTTTAATGGTGTCAACAGCCTTGACAGCTAAGAAGGAGAAAGCTCCACAGTTGACTTCAGCATGTGGAAGATCTGAAGACCAACAACTCATCCCATCTCAAGACCTGAGGTGTAATATTCGGTGTGGAATAAGGTCTTTAATTTTGTGTGTCATTTGGTCTTAACTCCCGTCACATATACAAGGCCAGAGCCAGTCCTGAAAAGGATTCAGCCTTAGGGATGTGAATAAGGGTATGGACCCAGGCCCCAGCAACTTCCTTCACCCAAGAGTTGCACAGTATCACTTGCTAAGCTTTTCTTTTGAAACTGTATTCCTCTCAGAAAAAAAGATGTAAAGAAAATTTTTCTGCCTACACATAAAATTCTTAGTTTAAGTCTGTTTTACAGACTAAACCTAAAAATGCACCAGCAGGTGTTTCTGCCCTTCTGTTCTTCTCTTGTGAGACCTCATCTGGGTATTGTGTCCAGTTTGGGATTCTCAACAAGGGGGAATGGCTTTAAATTTGAAGGGGAAGACGTAGATTAGATATAAGGAAAAAATTCTTCATGATGAGGGTGGTGAGGCACTGGTACAAATTGCCCAGGGAAGCTGTGGCTGCCCCCTCTGTGAAAACATTCACAATGAGGTTGGATGGGGCCTTGAGCAGCCTCATCTAGTGGAAAGTGGATGTTGGAATTAGATTATCTTTATGGTTCCTTCCCACCTAATCCATTCTATGATTATAGTCATTTCAGAGAGACAACATGAGTAGTCACTAAGATAAAGGAAGTAGCATCTAATGCTGAATGGTGTAAGACACATCAGCTTCCAAATTAATTGTTAGTGAGCAATGATACCATGACATTTCACCATTTTCTTCCAATTCAGTTGAAAAACTAAGAACCACATACAGATCTCCCAGAGATTATATTCTGAGAAATGGGGAAGGAGAGTCCACAGGAAAGTGTGGTTGGGATTTTCACTGATGAAAATAATTTGCTAATGTGGGAATGAAGCTGGCGGGCTGATAACATCATTTGTGAAGGTGATCCCATCAAAGGCACATATTTCAAACTGAAGCTATTAAGGAAACTGCAAGTAGCCTGAGTTAGGGCACCTATGGCTTTTTCTGGTATACAGTTTTACATGCCTTCTCCCANAGGCTGATAACATCATTTGTGAAAGTGATCCCACCAAAGGCATATATCTCAAACTGAAGCCATTAAGGAAGCTGCAAGTAGCCTGAGTGAGGGCAGAATCACAGAATCACAGAATCACCGGGTTGGAAGAGACCCACTGGATCATCGAGTCCAACCACTCCCACAAAACACTAAACCTATGGCTTTTTCTGGTGTACAGTTTTACATGCCTTCTCCCACATCCCCTCCTCTTCAAAGAGATTTAGCAGGGTAAGAAGTTTACAAGACCTAAATAAATTCAGAAGACTACAAGCAACAGCCAAGCTTCCCATGGCTGGGGCATAACAAGGGGCAAGGTAGTAAAAAAATACTCATTTGTCAGCAACAAACATGCTCTCAACTCTACATGGATTCTAGTTCTCCAGTGATTCAACTCTAACCCACACCCACAGGACACAGTCCACTTTTTGGTAAGAAGAAAAAAATATCAGCCAAGTGCAAAGTTGCCAGCATGAACTACTGCCCATTTTTTTTCGTGTATCTGTGAGTTGGCTGTTTATCTTTTGCTGGAAACTATAAGGTGAATAATTTCAATGTGAAATAATTAAGCCATTACTTTCCTGTATGGTGTTGATGGCTCTTCTGCGATGCCCTTTACCGGGAAGCAAGGCCGTCCTCTGGGTATTTAGTTCACCTGATTTCCAGCACAAATCCTGCCAGTAGCCACATACCAAGCTTCATACAGTATTCACAGGATTCACCAGGAGTAACGCACAAGCATACTAAGGAGGATTTGGAGAAATCTAATGATAGTGATCAAAACTGTGCTATCTTTTGTTGGTAGGCTTTCTTGTCTGCAAGTTCTTGAGTATGTGTTTCTGTTCTTGAAGATAAGAACAATGTGGCACTAGTTCATTTCAGGTGTATGGTTTCAAGAAAGTATAAAAATAGCTTTTTAAAAAAAAAGTAAAAGGCAACTTTTTCAGAATTATTTTCCTTGCTTTCCACCCACACTCAAAACTAATCATCCCTGTCAGTCCACTTGGTGTTTTTTTTTTGTTTTCCTGACTGGGTGAAATAATATAGCTAGGGTCTTCTTTCCTCCCACCACTCATACAATATTCTTGGAAGTTATTTTAGACATCAAGTTTCATTTATTATCTGAAGTAATAAGCATAAATCCAGTTTCAAGGAAAACACAGCTTTGTATAAGTCTATTGCACAGATCTTCCATTCTGTGTGCTCCATCTGCGTGTGCAATCTGCTTCTATATTTTCAGCCAGCTTGCATGGGCAGATTAATGCGTACAATTAGAAAGCAACCTCACAGGCGTTCAATAAACTGCCTTCATTATTACACTCAAGAGAGTCCCTTTGGATGTCTATAAAAGCCTAGTTTTCTGCCTGTTAGCTAAATAATTGACAATGCTTAAAATAATCAGGACCAAATGAACAAAACGAAGACCATTGTGGTGAAAAGAAGCAAACAAAAGATCCTCAAGGCTGCAAACCCTTTTTGTGCCAGCCCTCTTTCATTCTCTCTAGCAACCTATATTAAAAGTCTAGTCAGGTTTACATTTGCACTTCTGTGGGGAAAATTTGTTTCCAGTCTGCAGTTTGAACATCACATCACAGGGGACTGAAAACTGCCAAGGACTCTAGTATTTATCCTGTAAAAAGAGATAAATAAATAAAAATTCTGGTTTGGTTCAGGTTTTATTTTCTTGCTTTTTATGACTTTTCAGAAAACTGCTTTGGCAGGCAAGTGTATATCAGCTTGGTTTGGTGAAACTCTGGATTGTGTTTGGAGTATGCACTTAAAAGGCACTCTGGCAAATTTTGTTTCCAGCTCCAAATTCTGAGCTGAATGTACTGAACGCACACATGTACCTAAGTGCAGCAGTGCCAGGAATTTTTATAGGAGTACAACCTTCCCCAAAACAGAGGTATGGATATGTTACAAAGGGAGTGATGAAATTAAGTTCTAAACTGCTTTTCCCATTACATACATAGGTAGATGGGTATTAGAAAAGCAGCAGACCACATCCAACACCACAGTTTCTGGGAAGTTGAATCCAAATTAAATAAAAGCACCTTACTAGAGACCTGGGCTAAAACCATATGGTGAGACACACTACAGTTCAGGCACAGATTCATACAGCTTGCACAGCAAGCCACAGAGTAATACAAATAATGAGATAGCCATCCCTCATTACTATTTAAATGTAAACATTCATGACCTAATTAAAGAGGGATGTCCTAAAAGGTCCTGGGCCAGCCAGCTTACCTCTTCTTCATTCAGACTTGGAAAGATGGACACTCAGTCCTTTCCTCACAAGGATTAGAAATTGCAGAGTATGGACTACACAAGCATTCATTACCTTTTAATCCACTCTGACGGAAACATCATTTCTGCCAGAGGTCGTCAATGTAAAATGCATCCAAGACACCATTACTCAGAAGGAAGAACTCCAATTGAGGTGTGATTTTTTTCTGGTAGAAAACTCTACATGAGCTCCTTATTTTCTAGATCTGGTATCTGCAGAGGCAGAACCACAAAAGTGCTATCACCAGTAAACACCTTAGTACTTCTCTTCTGTTAGTGTATTTGATTTGTGTGGCAAGGTTTTGGTAGTGTCAGGTTCCAAAGGTGGCTCCTGTGAAAAGCTGCTAGGAGCTTCCTTATATCCAACAGTCCATACCAGTTGGCTCCAAGACAGACCACTGCTGGCCAAGGCTGAGCCCATCAGCAATGGTGGTAGCACCTCTAGGATAATATATTTAAGATGGGTGGAAAAAACTGCTGGGCAACAACAGTTGGAGAGAGGAATGAGAATATGTGAGAGAAACAACTCTGCAGACATCAAAAAGTCATTAAGAAGGAGGGGAAGGAGGTGTTCCAGGTGCCAGAACAGGCTTGCTGGCAGGACGTGTGACCCCGTGGAAGACCCACGCAGAAGCAATCAGTTCATGAAGCACAGTACTCCATGGAAAGGATCCACACCGGTGCAGTTCATGAAGAACTGTAGACTGTGGGAAAGGCTAATGTTGGAGAAGTTCATGTAGAACTGTCTCCTGTGTGAGGAAACCCACATTGGAGCAGGGCAAGAGTGTGAGGAGTCCTTCCACTAATAAGGAAGGATTGGCAGGGACAGGGACAATGTTTGATAAACTGGCTGCAAATCCAACTCCCCATAACCTTATGATGTCTGAGAGAAGGAGGTGGAAAATTCAGTAGTAAAGTTAAACCCAAGAAGAAGGAAGGGGTGGAGAGAAGTTTTTTTTCTGAGGTTTGGTTTTTTTTCTCACTATCCTACGCTGATTTGATTGGTAGTAAGTTAAATTTCCCCAAGTCAAATCTGTTTTGCCTGTAACAGTAATCAGTGAACAATTTCTCCCTGACCTAATCTCAACACAGAAATATTTAGTTATATTTTCTCTTCCCTGTCCAGCTGAGTAGAAGAAGTGACAGAGAAGCTTTGGTGGGCACCTGGTGTCCAGTGAGAGCCAGCCACCAAAGTTAGTACAAATGGTAGCAATTCTGCCATGCAGCAATTACCCCAACCTAAATTCTGCTTCTTTGTGCTCTTCAGGCTTCATATACACAGCTACTTTAAGAGATACCTTGTGTATTTTGTTCATTTTAGTCACCTAATAGAATTTGAATTCACCTAGGTTGGAGAACTGCTGATCCCAAAAGAGAGAAGCTTGCAAGACGTTTCCATAGCACTCTGAATGTGTGTCTAGATCCCATTTTCGCAAGACACAAACACATACTCAAGCAACTATGATAATCAATACAGCTGACTTTCAAGGGCCAGTTGTACACAAAGAAGCTAACAAGACTGTCAAGACTTAGTAAATACCTGTATTCTGCAGACAGTGGACATGGCTGCAGACAATTTTTCCTTTTGGCATTCACTTCATATTAAACCCATTGAAAGGGGATTTCAGTGAGTTCTTGTTTATAATAGGAATTTAATCAGAACAACAAACTTTTGTGTAGTATCATACTTTACTGTCAGAGAATGTTAGTGACATAAGAATCTCAAGTGCCTTTCCTTATCAAATAGAAGCGGCACTTCATACAGGAGAGGTACTGATTGGGCTGTACACTGTGGAGGCTGATACAGCCAGAGGTGGTGATCAATTTTAAAAGGTTTCCCAGCTAATGAGACAGCTGTAGGCATTGATCTCCTCAGGCTGTGATGTTGCAGCTACAGATGCGTACAAAGGACAGACTAACAAGACAGCTTATCATTCGAAATGGCTCCACAGGCCATGACATTGCAGAGGTCATTGCTTTATATGAAGTGCATGAGTTTCCTTCCCTCTCTCCCAGCAAGCAGGGAAGAAGATCAAAATATTCAAGGAGAGACAGTGAGGAACAGGGCACAACCTCATATTCGTTATCTTTGCTTCTGGATATAGGGTCCTAGATTATAGAAGTAATGAGTCACTCATTTTTGCATAGTAGTCAAAAGCATGTCTTTAAATACCAAGCATTTTTATATGAATGTGTCTCTAATAACCAGCAATCCTTCAGTGGAGTTATTTTACAATATCTGAGATGTTGAACAGCATCTTTCCATTACTGCAGGATGTTGTGCTCCATAATGTAAATATAACTACACAATGCAACCTCAACAACATCCAGCAATAAAGAATCATTTTCCTCTGCCCACCAGAGGATTCCTTCAGACCAGGGAAGGCACTAGTGTACAACACTAGTTGCTTAACGAAAACTGCACCATTGAAGATAGGTTTTCTGCTCACTTACTCCAAGTACAGCACCTACAGGGCCTTCTTGGTGCATGGTCAGTATATAGCACAGTCAAATAATCTTCTGATAGTTGAATCTCAAGAAATGGAGCTCAACAGTCCATCTTTACCCTCAGTGACATCAGTCAGTTTGGTTTCCTAAGATGGCACCAGCTGTATGCTCACTAATCTTTCCTAAAACAGTGGACAGAATGACTCCCAGCCAGTTTCCTCCTTGGTGCCCCGACACGCTACGCTCCTGCACCACCTGGGGATCAACTGACTACCCACGTGAAGGTCTTCCAGAGGGTTCAGGCCTGCTTTTTACAGGACCAAGCTTATTTTTAATGACAAAAGCACTGATCAGCAGAATTCATTTCACCCTAAGCAAAAAGAGGTACAGACAGGAAAAGTGAAGGAAAGTAAAAGAAACATCTCTGTTCATAACTGAATAAGCCTCAAGACAAAAAAACCCAGATTAAATGGAAAGGTAAGAATCCTGACAATCCCCTCAGGAAAAAGCAAGTCCCAAACTGAGAACCCTACACTGAAAAGATCTGATGAGGTTGTTGTTGAGTTAGGCTCAAAGAGCATGAAGGTGTCTAGTCTGTCAGAAGCAGGCAGAGATCTAAAGTTGTGCAGGGTCGTCAGAAATCCTGAGGAATCAAGGTATGTGTGTGGGAAATTCACACTGGGACAAATAGAGGACAAACAGCAGGCAAAATACCAACACCTAGAGACAAACCTTGGCAATGTTATATAAGGAAAGAGCTGTACCTAAATCCAAATGGGAAGAAATAAAAGGAAAAAAGACAACAAAGGCTGAGATCAGTGAGAAAGCACTAAAATGTCTACACTTTAGAGAACAGTCTGGGCAAATGATGAAGGCACCAGAGCTACTAGCTCAGGACAAAAGTGACTGCTTTAAAGGTCACAGAAGAGGAAAGAGCAATCAATCATGCTAAGAACACAGATGAGTAATTTCAGGAACCAAAGATAAAAGAGGTAAAAGGTGACTCAACAGCACTGTGTGTTAATTACGTGATAGAATTGGTTTGGATCAGTTAAAAATAAAGAAATAAGATGGAGTGAACTGGCAAGGCAGGAACTTCACTGCCAATAGAATTAATTATGTCAGGTGTTAAGCCATATCTAAATCTGGCATTAAGGAGTTATTCTTGGGAAACAGGTCTTCACAGCAGATATCCTCTATATTTAAGATGTAGGACTATGCTAAATATAGAAACTCCTCATTATTTCCATGCAGGTTAGATTTCTTAACTAGTCACTAAAATAAATAGGTGGAGATGTAATTTAGATGCTGTTTCACTAATTTGTCTTGGATTGAATGATCACATATTGATTCAGTTAGAGAAAGAAATCATAAAATTGTTCCGTAATCCACAGTTTCCATTTCAAAGTGTGTGTTTTGAGAAGCTAAGAGAACTATACTGAACCAAATTTTTCACAGAGTAAGGTATAGAGGAGGCTTGGAATATTTCACAGAATCACATAATGGTTGTAGTTGGAAGGGACCTCTGGAGGCCATCTGTCCAACTCCTTGCTCAAGCAGGGCCACCTAGAGCCAGGTGACTTTTGAATATCTCCAAGGACTGAGACTCCACAGCCTCCCTGGGCAACCTGTGTCCATGCTCAGTCACCCTCACAATAAAGAAGTGTTTCCTGATGTTTAGGAGGAATCTCCCCTGTTTCAGTTTGTGCCCACTGCCTCTTTCCTGAAGTCAAAAAAAAGTGAAGAAAAAAAACCAGCAACAGAAGCCAAACTCTTCCTCAAACAAGAAAAAAGCAAGCAAACAAAAAACCAAAACCCTAATAAATAAACAAATTAAAAACTGAAGGACAAGCCAATGAGGAATTTTTGTTAGTAAATTTGAAATTTTACTTACTGATATTGATCTTCAAGGAACATCTCTCTTCTTTGCATTTCTTGTTGCCTTTTTTTAACTTCAAGTCTTTCTGCCTACAGCAACAAAACCAGGAAAACATACTTGAGATCTCCAGTAAGCCAGAAAAAAAATTGACTATTTAAATTCAAGTATTTAAATACTATGGGTTTTAATACAACTATGGCAGCAGTTGGGTACAGAAGTGATTCAATCTCAAATTTAAAAATATTCAGATATGACCAAACATCTCCCAGTCAAAAGACCAGTCTGAAATAGAAAACTGCAATATACTCTTGGCAGACCCATCTATTGTCACAAAGTCCTCTTGAACCTTCACAGTTCTCATGCCACAGCACTGCTGAGGCCATCTCTCAGTACTACTGATTCAATGTTGGTCCTAATGAGAGGGTAGAGGATGCAAACCATCACATTAATGCAGATGATAGTCTTGTAGCACTGGAAGTGCAGTGATACAAAAACATGTAGTCCTGTGCACAGACCTGTGGCCTTTGGGAGCACTAGGGTACTGACCAGTTGAATACATACTATGACAGATCAAAGTAGGAGGTATTTCAATGCTTTAAAATATCTAAAGGCAGGTGCCAACAGGATGGGGCTGGACTATTTTCAGTGTTGTCCTGTGACAGGACAAGGGGCACTGGGCATAAACTGGAGCACAGGTAGTTCTACCTGAACATGAGGACTGTGAGGGTGATGGAGCACTGGAACAGGTTGTCCAGAGAGGCTGTGAAGTCTCTTTCTCTGGAGATATTCAAAACCTACCTGCACACATTCCTATGCAAGCTGCTGTAGGTGACCTTGCTTTAATGGGATTAGACTAGATGATGTCCAGAGGTCCCTTCTAGCCCTTACCATTCTGTGATTCCGTGCTTTGTGCTACACCAGTGTTACTCTGCCTCAGACACCATGTCCAGTGCAAGAGTCTACCAAATCCTTGGCATAGAAAATTCCTCTGGAAATCTGGATATCATACAAGTGATTAAGTCCTTTAATATAAAATTGTACACAATTTCCAGTGAAAAGGTCATCTAAGCTGCCCCACTCCTCTAAATTCAAGTAGAATAAAACATTAAAATAAAGCAGAAACTAGAGAACTTGCTGCAACAGCAATGTGTAACTTAAGCTAAATTCCAGTCAAAAGGAAGACACCCAGGTTTTTTCTTGACATGCAGGCTGTAGGTAAGTCCGGTGGGAATAACAGCCAAGAAGCAGTTCAGTGTATTAAAAGCACAGATCAGAAGTACCAAATTGGTATTTCAGCCCTGCTATATTTTGAGCACAAGCTTCCACGTTGCATTTGGTGGGGAGTACCTCCAACAAGATCTCCTGCCCCAGAGCCACAGTGCCTAACGTGTTGAACAAACTGCAACCTGGGACTGTTACTCCGCTCATCATCCATCCTCAAAATTAAGAAAAGCAATTTTTTGGTAATCGAGCAACCAGATATTGCTCTAAAGAAAGTGCTGAAGGAATTTCAGAGAATACCTTGTAGAGATGAGCAGGGATCTGTAGGTGGGAATGGCCTGTTTGTCAGAGCCCCAAAATCAGGGAGAGGACATTGTACAGAGGTTGAGGTATTGTGCAAGACCAGATAGAATGGGGGATCTGTCTGTGTATGTATGTGATTTTAAGGGGGAAAGAGGTGTTAAGAACAGGGCTGCTACCCCCACTCCCATAATTTTCTTACTGTTCCGCAGTCAGAAAAATTACAGTTCTAGTGGCAGTTAGTCAATTACTTTGCCTTCAGTGATTTCAGGGTGGATACTTTTTAATTGGATAAAGAATGATTGTCTGGAAGAGATTTGCAAAACAAGTGCAAATTCTTCCCCAGCATGGATTGAATTAAGAAAAAGAGTCTTGTCGGATGTCTGCAGACAGGAAAAGAGCCACTACGTTGTGTAACAATATAAAATGCCGGAAGGCAAATGACTTAGATGTTCTTATTTGGAAAAAGGTAATGGGAAAATAAACAAAAGAAAGGAGATGAATCTCTGAATGAGATGTTCCATTGCTCAGTCTTTTGATATGCTGAGACAGTCATAGAATGAGGTATGAAGTATAAATCAGTATGACATACTGATGCAATTAAAAAAATCATGCTAAAGTAAGGAATATAAATATATATAAAGTACAGGTAAATTTTGATAGCGTTCAAGGGATATCTTGTTTGCTTCTAACCCTGCTATGCAGAGACATGATTTTTTAGGCAAAAGACTCCCACACATCTACACAACTTAAGAAAGGAAAGAAATGCAAGACAAAGAAAGGAAATCTGATAATATCTATCATTGTCAAAGATGATGCTGGTACCCTAAAGACATCTGTAATAGCTTCCAGGCTTTTCCCCACCACTGCTCCACACTGCAAGCTGACACTTTCATCTCTGAAAAAGCATTTGACATAGGATCCACCATCAGATTGCAAGGCTTCTGAAAGTCCAAATCCAAACCTCACCGGGGCTGCTGTGGTCTAACTCCTGGCTAGAACAACACAGAGGTATGAACTTGGGTAAGTACAATTCTTCAGTATCATCTCCTTCTCCCACTAGATAAAAAAGAAGTAAATATCCTACAGCTATTCTGCCACCAGAATGGTGCCTGAATCATAGAATCGTAGAATCATAGAACAACCAGGTTGTAAGAGACCCAATGGATCATCGAGTCCAACCATTCCTATCAAACACTAAACCATGCCCCTCAGCACCTCATCCACCCTTGCCATAAACACCTCCAGGGAAGATGAATCAACCACCTCCCTGGGCAGCCTGTTCCAGTGCCCAATGGCCCTTTCTGTGAATTTTTTTTTCCTAATGTCCAGCCTAAACCTTCCCTGGTGGAG